>VUQI01028533.1:38289-58189 GCA_015106735.1 Paratilapia polleni | reverse complement strand
AACTGAGGCAAGTGAGGCCTGCAGTTCTTTAGATGTTGATCTGGGTTCTTTTGTGAACTCCTGGATGAGTTGTCGATGTGCTCTTAGAGTAATTTTGGTCGGCTGGCCACTCCTGGGAAGATTCACCACTGTTCCACGTTTTCTCCATTTGTGGATAATGGCTCTCACCGTGGTTCACTGGAGTCCCAAAGCTTTAGAAATGGCTTTGTAACCCTTTCCAGACTGATCGATGTCAATGACTTTGTTTCTCAGCTGTTTCTTTAGATCGTAGATGTGTCGCTTTTTGAGATCTTTTAGGCTACTTCACTTTGTTAGACAGGTTCTGTTTAAGTGATTTCTTGATTCAACAGGTCTGGCAGTAATCAGGCCTGGGTGTGGCTGGTAAAATTGAACTCAGCTTTCTAAAAAATGTGGTTAATCCCAGTTAATTCATGATTTAACAATTACTTTTTCACAGAGGGCCAGGTAGGTTTGGATATCTTTTTTCTCTTAATAAATGAAATTGTCATTTAAAAAATTGCATTTTGTATTTACTTGTGTTAGCTCTGTCTAATATTTAAATTTGTTTGATGATCTGAAACATTTAAGTGTGACAAACATGCAAAAAAACTAAGAAATCAGTAAGGGGGCAAACACTTTTTCACACCACTGTAAGTTATACGCTGACCCTTAAGTTCCTCAGATGCTGGGAATGTGTGATGACTCCTGTGTTGTCTGTTACAGCTAACAACAGAACATTTGGTGTGTTTTGCTTGTAGCTGAGACATTTGGTGGCAAGAAATGGTGGCACACTGCGAGCCAGCTGCTCATTCAGAAGAACAGTGAGGGGTCGTGGTTATGCAAACTTTTAACCCAACCACTGTTTATTAATTTCCATCCATCCATATTCTTAACTGCCTATCTAGCTTATGGCTGCCTGGGGGGCTAGATTCTATTCCACTAAAACAGACTATTTCCTATGTCAAAAGTGGATAAAATCAGACTGACTTATAAAGCTGGAAGGTTAAGTTGTTGAAGGGGTCACAGGAATGGAAGTAGTAAGGGACTTTACCTTTTCATAGCTTTCATTTTATACCTCCAAGTTTATGAAAAAAATACATAAAAACACACAACAAAATCGAAATGCATTTTCAGAATTTGGGACCTCAGATTCTGCCTGCCACCTTATTGTACACTTAGGGTCAAAAGCTAGTCTAATTCATCATTCAGTCCAGGCTGTTTAGGTCATATGAGAAGAAAAATGATAATAATAGTTGCATAAATAATAGCTTAATTATATTCATACACAGTGACCTATGTGTAGACTATACACCAGTGAGGTGAATTTTAGAGGTCAGACCATCATAAATGAAATTACTGGAACCAGTTTTGGGCCGTTGCCATGACTCTCTTGAGGGTTAGGCGGGAGTGGTTGGAAATTCTGAGTCAGTGGGTGGGTGTGTAGATTTAAAAAGACAATCCCACACAGACCTCTAAATAATGGATTACGTTACATGTTAGAGACACCAATAAGGTGTGTATAATGCTTCTCTATCACAAACTGGGTCACAGTATGTGACTGCATCAACTGGTCTAAACATTGCTGTCAATGTTGAAATAGTGAAAGCAGCTGATATTAGAATGACATGGGTGGAAAATTGTTGGAAAATTGGTTGATACTCCATTTCTTCTTAGCTCTACTCAAACTATGATTTCCATTATGCTTATTTCTTCCAGTGCATTTTTCATTTAATTCTTCTCCTGTGAGAAATCTTAATATCAGTCTTCCCACGAGCACATGGATTGTTACAGTACTGATTTAATTCACTGGAAACTGTCACAACTTTGCTGTTGTTTTAACCAAGAAAACAATAAATCTCCACAGAGTTGCCTGTCCTATTCAATAGAAAAAATAATGGGTAACTGCGCTCATATTCAAAGCATAAAATGGACCTTTCAACACATGTCAGAGTGAATTCCAGATACAGTAATAAATGAACACAGTGGAGCTCTAATCTAATTAAAAAAAAAAAAAAAAAAAAAAGCACGAGGCTAATTCTGACACGACCCTCCACCATGGGTATGTGCATAGCTCTTTAATCACTACAGCTTCCGTTACTCTAAGCCAACAATAATATTTTCTTGTCACTTCACCACTGCCCGTATTAGCGAGTATAAAAATAGCACACGGGGCACAGGGGCTGCCTATTTATGACCATACTTCACCACCCATAGCGATGCAAGGAAAGCAGCAGGGAAGACTAAAGCTCAGTTCCTGCATCACCTTTTGCTTCTTAACCCTCAGCCTCTTCCATTTTGCCCCCCTCCCGTCTCTTCATCCTCTCTGATTGATCTAGAAAACCTTCACTAGCTGAAATTACATCAGCCAGTGGCTTTTGCACAGAGACAAAATGGCCCTTGGGTTTCACAGATCATAATTCTCTCCAATAGCTTCAACTTTTAAGAGATGCCATGTTCAATTTCAGCAGTGCCTCACACTCCCATCCATTGCTGTGAATTATGACACCTGATAGATTGTTTAAGTTTACAGCCCAGCTCAGTGACAGGGAACTGCTTACCAATCAACTGGGTGTAAAGGCAGGAGTAAAAGGTAAAAAATAGACAGTGACCTCAGGAGTGCCCACTGGTTTGTTTCCAGTTTGATATGCAAGTGTTTTATCAAGTACCCTAAGTAGGATTTCTATAAATGCACTTTGGTTGATGTAAATCACTGAGTGCTCTCAGCCATTGACATGCACTATTTTAAAAATATTTTCATGTGTCATTGTGAGTTGTACTAGTTTTTTCTGACATACTCAATGACATTGTCTTTTTAATGTGTTTAAAGGTGCATTAGGTAGCTTTTTAATGTGTTAAACACTTTTCATTGCCAATATCTAAAGGCATTTTAATGTAACTTTAAAAATTAGGCCATTTCAACTTTCTTGCTTGCTTCTAACAGGCTGTTAGAGCTCTGACAGTTTCTGTGTGAAGGACTCGGGTCAAATTTTCAGCAAAAACCCAAAGACTGCAGTGTTTGTCACTCCTGACTGCCTCTGTGCATGTTTTCTGCTCCCAACATCATCAGCAGTGAGCCACAGTAGTTTAGAAATGTACTCCACTAATCACTGATTTTTTTAAAAAAAACAACTGATTTCAGATAGATTTCGCTGGTGACAAAATAGATTTTGTTGCTAGCTAGCTACAGCTAGCAGTGACTTTGGCTATCAGAGTTTGTCTGTGCTAGCGGTGACATTGGCTATCACAGTTTGTCTGTGTTAGCACGTAAGCTAAGACTTGTTAACATTAGCCAAAAGAAAGCCCATGTTATTTAACAAAGTCCATCTGGCCAAGCGGGAATTTGGCCATCAGGGTAAACTACGGTCAACATCAGCACAGCATTTGATTCATGAAGGGACTGTTTGGTTTTCAGGATCAAATATGACCCACAGATATTTTTCTTATGTCTAATGTTAGCCAACACTAGCGTGCCTGCTAAGGCCTCAGTCACACAGGCCTGGAGACTGGTCGATGACCTCCTGGCAACCTCCTGTCACTAGGGAAAAATGTGTATTCCCTAACTGGTTCGCAAGTAATTGCTGGAGGTTGCTGGGTGAAATTGGTCCCAAATAAGGTGCTTTACCAAAAAAAAAAAAAAAAAACTCCTTGTGATTGCTTTGGTTGCTAGCAGATTGCTGCAGTTGCCTGTAGTTTGCATGGAACATGCCAACTTGTCTGCAAACATTCGCTAACTAACCACTGAGCGGTAGTGAAACTTTCACTACCGCTCAGTGGTTAGTTAGCAAACCAGAAACGGAGACTGTGCCTTCAAAGTAAAGGTTGTGCCTTACTGCTCAAACCAACACATTTCAAGAGGTGCAACTTTTCATGTAATTTACCAACTGTACTTAAGATAGCCTTAGGAAATATGCTGCAGCTCTATGACGGCTACAGCCAGAATGTACTGATTCAGGTTCAAGTAGTAGGATAGTAAAGCACAATAAAAATTAGGTAGAAACATAGAGGTAACAATTAGCAATTGAAGGTAACAAACTAATGTCATTTATTGGTTTTGTACTGATAAAAAGTACAGAATGTCTTTTTTAAGTTTTACTGGATTATTTGATTTAATATTTAAAAAGGTATGGAATACTAAGCTTCGGTTGTGCTTATGGTGTCACTGAAAGATGAATTGATGCAGCTTTTACTTACCAAACAACAGTGGCTTTAAGTGTTTGTGAGGCTAAGGTCATTGGATGTTCATTACAAACTGACTGTGCGTTTTTCTGTAAGCATGCATCAGAGGTGGATAGATGAAGGTTTTTCTAATGTTATGACCACAGGGGTCCATTCAGGTCTTCATTCAGCCATGACTGGAAGTTGTGAAGCAGCTTTTAATTTCATTTTAATTTCTGTTGCACAAAGTAAATGGTCCTTATCTGATGTGCTTGGAGTCAGTTGGTCTTTATTAGGGATGTGAAATTAACCAAATTTTCTTTTCAGGTAAGATTTTGGCTTCCATCAAGTGTGAAAACGCGATAATTGAAATGATTACTATCACGAATTCTGTGTCACGATGATGCTCTCTTTTTTGTATTGTTTTATAAATCCAGCAACCCCCATTACTTTTACCACAGTGCCCATTCCTAAAAGTCCAAACTCGCTCCCCACCAGGCTGTGGCAGGCTTAGTTCAGTCTACATTGATTGTTGATTGATTGACTGTTGAATCATATTTCTAGGAAATCCACTGTAAAAAAAAAAAAAAAAGATGTATTCAGTAAATGCATGATGTTTTCAAAGTAAGTAATCCTGTTAAATATCATGATCATAATTTTTGCCATAGATGATCAGCATTAGCCTGTATATTTATAGTAATCAAGTCATCGCATTTACTATATGTACCAGTTTGACTGAAAGTTGATTCAGAAGCATCATACCACATTGGCCTCGACTGCTATGTACACTCCAAGCCAGTGGTTTTTAAACTTTTTGTGACCATGGCACACCAAGGACAAGCCAAAAATTTAAAGGCACACCTGTATTCATATCTACACAAAATAGCCTCTGTCATCTGACAAGTGATCAGTTTTTCTTTCCAGACTGTCCGCTCATTTATGACACGTGGACCCAGCATTATATCTGCAATTTTTTGGCAAGAGTGTCACCACTCCACTAGTGTATATACGCTGCCTCCATTGACTTGTCAGACTGTGCCACACAGTCCAACAAACAATGTTGCAGCCTTCACTCTTCAGAAGGTACTTTCAGCAGGGATGTTTGGTTTCCGATTCCGAAAAAGATTAGATTTGGAGGAAATGAGTGCCTACAAAGTGCTGACAAAGAAATTAATAACTTTTTATGCAGTTACATACTGCAGTAGTAATCTATAGTTGTAACAAAATCCCAAGGCACATATGGACTTGCCTCACGGCACACCATCAGAGAACCACTGCTCAAAGTAATGTTGTGATTCTATAGGCTTCAAGTTTTTGTTGTGTTTAACTATGTGTATTTGTTATACATTATCTTTCTAACAGAAGTATCTGAGGAGGGGTAGACATGTGTTGAAGCTCAAAGCTAAGAAGAACCTAGCATCATCAGAAGTTCTTTGATAAATTAATCAACTCCTTTTATTCAATGGCCAGATCATTTCATATTGTTAAAATTAGCCTTTTCGATAAAACCCTATATTGTGTAAAATAAATACATACATACATAAATAAAAATAAGTAAATAAATAATAATAAATACAATAATTGATACATGTGAGGAAGATGTATCCTGAAAGTATAAGTAGTTTATAGCATGAAACTTTAATCTTTATGTGCTATTATGGGATTACATGTAAAGAGCATGTCGCATGTGTACACATTTTAAGACTTTAGCATATCATTTTATGGCCTTAAATGAGGCGCAAAAAAAAAGGGAGGGGTCAGGATTAGGGAGGATGTACAAATCAAGAAATGCCACGTGAAAAGCAAAAAGAACAATAATGCGAAAATGAATTGCTGTGTTATTCATATGCTGTTTCTTGACACCAAGCTGGTAATCAGTCCCTGTATGAAAAGACTATACTATATACACTACTGCTCAGTTTTCTATTTATTAACTTAAAGGAAAGCACCCCACAGTCTAAAGACAGTAATTCTTTGACAAGCCTTTTGTTCGTGTCTGTTTGCTCTCCTTTCCTGCGTGACAGCATCCAGTCAGTGTTACAGGCCTTTTTCATACTGAGCCAGTCCCTACACAGGCACCTCCCGGCACACTGTGCACTGGGCCAGGCCAGTGGGAGATCCGGAATGGCTCAAAAGGGCCAAGCCACAAAGGGCCAGCTGCTTGCAGTGCGTTGGCTTTACATAGGAGGAAGTACTGGATACATGTCATGTATCTCTTTCTAGTGCAGTTATTAGAAATGGAAAATTAGGGGAAATGAACAGGCTTTATAAACACATTTTACATAGCCTTAATAGATCTCTCCTCAGCTTTAAGCCATCTTTATTTTGTAAAACATACCCTGCCTGTTCACATTTCATTTGCTGCCCTTTCAGCACTTCATTTTTGTGTTTTGCTCAGATCAATTCCCAAACCTTCACAACACCTAGTGCCCTAAACTGACAGCTGTGGCATTATGTGAAGTGAAGGTGTAAAACTGCCGTGATTCGGTGAGCCACACTCGTTGTCTGCATTAACTATATGCAGCTCACCTTAAGCATAAAGTGGTGGCTTATGAAGCCATGCAAGTGCACAAGCAGGAGGTGTGCAAACACATCACAGAGGCTCATAAATATCTCATTCTTAAAGGGATGTTGCATATGCATTCTTATGCGAGCTCACAGTGAAAGAGCGCACTAAGTGCATTAAATATAGCTGCATGGGAGCTGCTGGGCTCATGAGAGAGCTGCGTCCATTTCGAGAAATGACAACTTTAAGGAGGAAAACAAGGCCATTTTTATTTTATGTCATGTATCTATAGCATTTTTAGGTTCGCTGTATGTATTTACTTACAGTAGAATCACTGTATGAATCTGGACTGTTTATTAAGATTAAAGATTAAAGAAGGGGTGAGTTATGGCAAAATTACAGGTGCTAATGGGTGTGAACATTTTTTCAGAAATTAGTCTTTTAACAAGTCGTCAGTTAACTCATGAAAGTAAGTTGTGATTCACTGAATGCAGCTGATTATTTGACCAAAAAATTTACTCACAAAGTTGGCTTTTACTGGTCAGACCTACATTTTTTATTTATTTTTTATTTTTTGGACTTTCGTCATTTTGTTTAACTTCCCATTAGGTCGTCATCTTCTTTTTTTTTTTTTGGCTGCTTCCTTTAGGGGTCACCACAGCGGATCATCTGCCTCCATTTCAGCCCTTCCCTAGCCTCCTCCTCCTCTGTCACACCAACCCTCATTTTGTCTAAATTCCTATTAGGTCTTAATCTTATTTTAATTTCAATTACAATTTTGGCTTTCAGTGATTAAGAAAACAATAATGTACTTTTCTGTATTATTGTTCCACCCCTTTGCTTTACAGTGGTGTGTTTTCACTTCTCCCTAAAAACCCAAACTCAAACTCACTTAGAGTTTTGTTCATCTTGAGCCAAAAGAGAGCCTTTGGTCAACAAGATCTATGATGTAAAAGTCACAACAAGGTTTCTGTAGGTGACCCCGTGGAAGTATCATTAGTGGTTGCACCTGCAAGGGTCTGCCATCCAGTCCGCTTTTGGCGATGGGCGACCGAGGTGCTGGTTGATTGTCGACCATGGCTCTCCATTGCTCGCCCTTTTGGTACCGTGCAGGTATCCTGAGGCGCATGAATTCACTGCTGCCTGGGCCTATAATTGCCTCTGTCATCGCCACCTGGAGATGTCCCACGGTAGAGGATGCGGGCCAGCAGTTTGCCCTTGTGAGGTCAAAAAAACCCGCTAGCCTGGACCCAACTCCCCCACGACATCCACCCCCACCCCCAATGTATTTATTATGCATTCAAATTTTATTTGAAGGTCGTGGACATCCCCTATAAAAAGACACTTTTTTATGTTCAGTAAGTAGATGTTTGTCATGTTATGAAGTAATTGTGGTAAATAATCAAGATTACAATTATTGATTATGTTTTTCACTATAATTGAGCATCCATATTTCCTATTGAGGTCTAAAACATTATTAAGTTTCTGTTAACATTTTATTATTGAATAAAAATTAAGTTGTTTGCATTAATAAAAGAAGGAAGATGGCCGACATCTTGGGCTACAGCCAGCTGAGATTCTGCTGTGCGATGCTGCAGACAAACACCAGCACGCTTCTCTACTCTTAATTTACACTTCCTAATAAACTAACAGTCTGACACCTGAAGAAATGAGTACGAGAATCCAGTCATAAATACTCTCTACATTGACATATTTGTAGTCAAAAACACTGTAAAGGTGCCAAATCAAAGTAATGTTCACAGTCAAATTTTAAGGCGCAGGGATTTCTGTGTTTTCTTTCTGCTCTCGTTCGACACCAACAATGCTGCTCTCCCCTGAGGCGGTCCTATTGGGACGACGAAGCTCCCAGAAGGCTTTGTCACAGATGCTCTTTTTGTCTAAATTAGAAAATGATTATCACAGAAAGAAAGGTCAAACTGTCTGCAAGAGAGAACGAGTTCTTTTTAAGTTAAAAGTCACAAGCAGGCTTAGTATAATTGCACTGCATGAAAATATAATGTGAATAAGCAGATGATGGTGTTTTTAACTTCTCACATAGTAAAGTGTGAAGCGTCTCAGGAGTGTAAACTAAATATCCAAATAAACTAGTTAAAGATGTAACCTTGCTCTGTAAGAAACAGGCATTTTTAATTATTTTGTTGCATTTAGCAGAGTGACTGATAATGAAAATTGTTGCAGCTCCATCTGTCTTGCAGAGAAATTCACACCTGTAACTTTGCGTATAAGATGAGCATTTTTTCGTGGAGTAAAAATGTAAACAAGATAAAATAGTGTTATGTTTTCTACCTACTCCTCAAAAACCCCACATGGGAAGAAGCAGTTCCTCAGCTGTTGACATTGTTGTAAGGTCCAATTTTCAGAAATGACTGAGTGGCTTTAAAATCTCTTGGCTGGCAGTATTGATGTCTAAAGCACTTTAGCTGTATCTCTGTCTCAGTCACAAATACACACACATACACACATGTATATACACACTCCACTTCCCCTTCCTGGTGAAGTACAGGATGTGCGGCTGAAGAACTAAGCAGTTTTTTCTCCTCCTCTGCTGTTGCCAGGAATGCTTTATAGGCCATGTTAATATTGGACTTCTCTGGGTGGAAAGATTGCTTGATTCAATCAAGCAAGTCACTGCCTTGTAAAGTCATTACACTTTGTGCAATGTCATGTGTTCTGGAGCCAGTGGACGGACCTGTGTTCTGCTAGGAAGTGGCCTAGCGAAAGCATGTGTGCCTTGCACGTCAGCAGCTATAAATAGCCATCACCAACTAACATAAACACTTTTTTCAAAAATCAATTAGAGATGCCTTTTCCGCTACCAAAATACAGCATGCTGTTCTTGTCCATTTGTGCTCCAGGGCAAACTTAAAAATAAAAAGACTTCTCAGTGAATTTGCACGTGTTTAAAGCTGGAGGGTATGAGATTGCAAAAGACAAAAGGGGAGGAGATGCGGAGATTGCAGGGTAGAGAGGGAGGAGGAAGTTGATATCAAAGCAGAATATCAGTGGAAGAAGAAAAATACAGTGACCTCACTGATACCATCTCCATGTCACTTTTCTAAAGGGAAAGAAGTGCTGCAGGGAAAACTTGTAATATGCATATAGATAAGGCAAAGAGGACATGGAGACCAGAAACGGGTGAGAAGAAAAAACAAAAGAGCAGCAGTTTTAAAGGTATTTTAAGTGAGTGAAGAAGAAGAAGAAAGAGAGGAGAGAGCAGCAAGTACTTTTGTAGCCTCAGTGCAGGCTGAGAAAAGCAGAATCTTACCTGCTCAGAGGTTGTGGCTGGTGGGACGGAGAAGTGAGGAGAGTCAAAGGGTCCCGGGGTGGTCTGGGTGGTAGGGGGTCTCGGTCCGGCTTGAAGCAGGGCTGGAGGGTGGTCCAGGAGAGGGGAGGAAGGATGGAGTGACAGGGAGCAGGGAGACGGGGAGGCTAAAGGGGGGAGAATAAACGCCGCTTGCCTCTCCCTCCCTTTCTCTCTCTCTCTTTATCTCTTTTCTCCTTCCAACATGCACACACACACACTCTGACACACGCTCGGAGGCAGACTCCAAAACCCCGAGTCACTCAGATAATAGACAGAGAAAGAGT
Source organism: Paratilapia polleni (assembly GCA_015106735.1). NCBI lineage: Eukaryota > Metazoa > Chordata > Actinopteri > Cichliformes > Cichlidae > Paratilapia > Paratilapia polleni. The sequence goes on along the minus strand of VUQI01028533.1, from coordinate 47,919 downwards.
CTTTACATTTACAAGCTCTGCCACAGGGGGAGGATGGGGTGAGTTCCCCTCCCACTCTCCTCCAGGCAGCCAATGGGAGGTGGCAGAGAGGTGTCCAGTCAGCCAATGAAAGAGGAGGCAGTCGGTCCCTTACCCCAGCCAATAAGTGCAATAGCTCATATCCAGTTGGAATAATTACAATATGGAAGGAGTCATGAAAGGCTTCCCTTCTGAAGGACAGAACAGGCGTCACACTCCTGCCACAGAGTGTGATTTAGGGCTGCCTCAGACATTAGAGTGATTAGATTCTGGGCCACTCAACCCAGCATCATATCACTGCTGCTTGACAGTCTTTAAAAAAGGGTTTAGTCCACTGGAGTTTGAGAATTACTCATGCACGGTCAAAAAAGTATATGCAGTCATGTGTTTACATTCACAGGGTGTCACATTCAAACATAATGAATTCTCATGTGCCACGCTCTGTACCTTTTACACTGAACATTCTGCTACAGCGCTCATCAACTATGAGCAGAGAATAAGAACCGAGTGTGAAATTTCATCAGGCACCTTTGCTCTCGCGCTCACTGAGGACCATACTTCACTTCCACAAGTCTTATTTTATTTCCTCCCGCTCAATCGATGGCTCTGGCAGGCACCCAGCATAATAAATGATCAATGGTGAGCGGTCAGGTTGAGGAATGGAAGGCACATCACCAATTCCAGTCATCAGTCTGCTCGAAGAAGCAAAGGAAACACCAGTTATATCATTACATCAAAAATAGCGCAAAAGAAAGGAAGCAGTTGTTCTTTTAGTCAGCAAGCACAGTTTGGCGACTTGCTGAAAGGTAGATTTTTTTTATTTTTTAAAAAGTGGAGGGAATTCTCAGGGGCCACCCGCTGTGGGGAATGCAGGTTTTGAAACACCGCTGTGAAAGTGAGGGTTTTCCTCACGATGTTCACGATTAACAATACCCTGACATCTATATGAAAAAAAGAAGATTCCCCAAGGAAAATAACACTTACATTTTCTAAACTGCTGCTCTGGGAGGCTATAGTCTACCCCCGCATGCATTGGATAAAAAGTGAAAGTAGAATGTGGACAGATTGGGAGTCGATCATGCCTTAAGTGTTTCCGTTTAGCTAACCTGTGCATGCCAAATCATGATCAACAGCCCATGAGTTTCCAGAAAAAAAGAAAAAAATATATGTAACAAGTGAGGTAGAAGGATGAACAGTCAAAAGTAAACCCAGTGGAATTACCCATAAACAGTGAAGCTAACATAGAAGTGCCTTCAACCTGCATGCATTATAACAGAAAGCTGGAGGCGACTCCTCTGGTTGCAAGACTTCCAGTTGTATATAAGTCTAAGTGGAATCAGCCCTCGGCTCACTTGCACTGTGATCTCAGTCACAATGACCTTATAAGCTCAATCGCTCGTTTCAGTTCATACTGCATAAATGATAATTTAGTAAATTATATAGCCTGACCGATTTATGGGCAGGCAGATATTAGCCATCTGTCAGTATCGGTATTTATAATGGCTGATAAATGAAAATTAAAAAAGTAAAGAAGAAATGGGAGAAACACCCTTCAACCTTATGAGTGTTGAAGTTGCCACCAGAGGGCACTCTACAACTTCCCTGCTGGCAACGCATGTTTGGAATGCCACAAACACAACAACCAGCTGATCCAAGCAGAGTCAGGCAGAGCATAAACAAGGAAATAAATAACTACACATAACAAATGTTAGGGAAATATATTTATGTTTCATGTGCCTGAAAGAAAAAAAAATCACCTGCAATATCAGGATATCGGATTTTTAAATTGCCAAATATCAGCTTAGGTCTTAAAAATTGGTCAGGCTCTAGTAAAGTGTGGTTGTAATTAGAATCAGAAGGGGAGATTATCCCAGACATGCTCATTGGCTAATAACTTGTCAGTCACAAGTTGTTAGGTAGTTGGTGTGTGTTGTGTCTGTTTCACAGTTGGACCCACCCCTCTCTTGTCAAAACACCAAGATGGTGAGCAAAAACAATCTATAACACACTTTATAACAGGTCCTCACAAACCAGTGGGTGACGGCATGGTGGGTACGCCACTTTTTTATATACGGTATATGAAATTACAAAGACTTCCTACTAAGTCAGACTTACAGACAAACACAACCTAAACTAAGACAAACGGCTCTACTTTTCTACTTTTTTGAACACACCAAACTGAAATTTCTGAACTCTGGAACTTATTAATTCAAAGCACCTCTTTATGAGACTTGCACAACAATGAGATGGTAATTTTAACCATTCCTCAAAAAAAAACTTTCAGGTCATCAGTATTTTTGGGATGTCTTGATTAAATGGTTCTTTTTAGCTCATACCACAAGATCTGTTAAGGCAAAGTCCTTCTTAAAGAAAGTCTTGCCGCAGCTGGAGGTGTATGATTCAACTTTGCCTTAATATAGAGAAAGTTTGGTGAAACTGGTGAAATTTTGACCACTCGTCCTGCAAAATTCCTTTAGCTGCACCAAATTTTAAGTGGGATTCCAGTCTGGACAAGACTGGACATGCCATAACCTGCCATTTCTTCTTTTTGAAGAAGAAATGGTAGGTAATGGCATGGATGGCAAGGATCATTACACTGCTGAAAGGGCCACATCAGATTCACCTTCAGCAGAAAAAAAGCTGTCTTCATTTCTTTGCTGTTTATAGGTCAAAACTATCCAGTCCCTGAGGCATTGAAACTACCACAAACCATAACATTTCAATTTCAGATTCTTCTCCCGAAAAGCTGACTTTGGTCCATGCCACGTCTACGGTTACCAACCAATTCAGGCTTTGATTCTCTTTCCAAAGCACATTAATCCAAAAGGCCTGGGGCCTCATTTTACTGTTCATATGCACAGAAATACACAGAAATGTGTTTCCATGTATAGAATATGATTAATCAATCACCTTATATGTTGCAGTGTGTGTGCGTAAATTTAGATGTTCTCCTGACCTTGTACATGCATACTCCCCTCAGGGAGAAGGTAAATTACAATGAAATGTACAAAACACACTCTGTCCGATTAGCATAATTGTTGAAACACAGGTGCTACCAGATAAAGTTGATAAATTAGATATGCTTTGGGCCAGTTTGCCTGAAGCATAATCATAAAAGGCACACTGATTGTTAGAAATAATACCAACTGAGCTTGCTTTAACTGAAGGATTAAGCAGATGGCGAGCACAGTTTTACGGGCCGCAAGAAGGTTCTTGCAGAGATCGATGAGTGATCGGTAGATTCTGCTCGCTCCACTGATCTTTCTCGAGCTATGCCAACAACTTGTTTGTTCAATACGATCCACACAAGCCATCTCAGTGCAAGCAAGTCTTTTCAGTTCTGGGTTTACGGTTTTACATTTTACATTTGTGGGTTTTTTCAGTTCTGGGAGCATGACTGAGGCTGTTCACCAATCACCAGACTCTAACATAGTTCCTTTGTAATGATCCTGCCTCCACCCCTGTGGAGATTCACTGTGGTGCTCAGTTTCACCTTCAGGGTTGCTTCCTGTGAGGAATACCTCAATAATTATTGAAGCATTTTTTATTGATGCTGATGGGGGTGATTTTCTTTCTCTGCTTCAGTTGTTCCTTTTTGTGTAGCATTTCTTCTGTGAAATTTATATCTCTTAATCTTTTTGATCTCTATGACTTAACTATAACTTCTTTTATCTGTTTGTTTTTTTCCAAATGTTAGTGTGCCAGATAAAACTGTGTTGGTGCTAGTTTGTTAATCATGACCTTCACATCGCTGTCAGTGAAGCTTTTTCTTCACCCTTTTCCTCTTTGCATGTTGGCAGTACCAAGTGTGCCATCAAAAGTGGCTTAAAGATTTGGGATGTGCACCTTTGGGAATGAGACTGATTCTACATAAACACAACCAGGATATTTGGGATTTCTTGTTTTTGAAAGATGTACAGCTATGCGTATGTGCACACAGCAAATGTTAATTTTCTTGTTTCTTACGCTTCCATTTCTGTAATGAAAATATTTCAAGCTTTTTTCAACACACGGTCTAATAAATAGTTTTACTTTAAGTTCAGTGGTAATCTGTTCTGTTGTTTTGTTGGAATGTTTTTTTTTCTTTTAATAGACAGTAAAGGCTTTTTCCTGGCACACCTCCCATGAAAGTTGCTTTCTGACTTTAAGCATTTTGAGAGTGACACTTGTAAGAGTTACCTGCAGATTACATGATGAACTTTTGGGGTCTCTGCAGGGTTTGCAGCAAATAGTCTGCTCCAAGGTTTTTTTCTTTCCCCCAGGCTCACCCAATCCAGGACCAATTTCAGTTTTACACCATTTAATTTGGAAATCTATTTAAATCCCTTGGCAGACTCTTAGGCAGTCGTAACCTTTTCTTCTGAAGGCCTTAGAGAGCTCTTTAGCTCTTAGCATGATGATGCCACACACAGTAAGAAAGAGAACACCAGACCCTAAATGTTAGATTTTTAACCCATTTATACCTCTAAAGAAGCATTATTCAGACACCTCTCACTTACTGAGCCTTGGCTAGCAGGTCAACATGACATCATATAAAATGTTTTTACATCACATCCAGCTCTAGAAGAAGAGGCGCATACATGCGTATTCCCTAAATAGGTTTTCAGCTATTTGGAACGTGATCTGGAAACTTTGATTCAAATTTTTTCTGACTTAAAAAGGATCATATGTTGAGCTTTTTAACACATTCAGTTGAATATTCAATTTGTAGTGGCAGGGTGCACATTTTGGACCAGATTTACTAAATGGGGCAAAATAGCATGTGAGCGCAATCCCTAAATAGCGCTGATAGGTGTGGTTAGTTTTACGGGTGATTTACAAAAGTTGCACTTTTTTCTTAACACAATCTGCCAAGAGTTGCACAATTTACTGCAAAAAATAAGACATGCTTTTTTTCAGCGTTAAATATCAGCACAATTATCAGCAAATTGCGTGCTGCAAACATTAGTAAATCACTTTGTGCGCTTTCTTGCTGATGGGGGAACACGACAAGGGAATAGTTGGGGCTGGTTGGTCAATAGCAGCTGAACTTTCAAAATAAGAGTGTGGGAATTGTCCACTAGTAAATTGGTTGGGGATTGGGCCATTCTTTCAGACTGATGAAAAGCCCATTTGAGTCTAGTTTTGGGGAAACAATGATTTGACCAGGCAATTTCCATGGGGTTATATAGTTTTTCACAATTTTAGATTTGTGTATCATTCAGAGGGTTGTGGGGGACATACTAGAAAGAAGAGCTGCAAATTTTAATTAATCAGTCACCTGAATAATCGTTTCAGCTGTAATTAGTTGACAAATTTATCACTAGTGTTTCTACAAAGCGTCTAAATTAGGCCTATAGAGGTCACAGAACTATCATTAGGTTCAGCCTTGTAACATTACTGTTTTTATGTTGTTGTAAGAGCAAATGCAACTGTATTTGGGTGACACAGTCTGTCAAATCATTAACAGTTCTTTGAAGAGTTTAGAGAAAATTCTAGATAAGGGGGTCAGTTAGGGTGAAACTGTACGTCTAGGACCTGCAGATCTTCACATTATTCCCCAGTGAATGATGGTTGACAGGAGCCCTGAAAATCCGTGAGGGTGTCGATGCATGAGTGCATTATAACTCTGTTATATATGCACAGCACAAACGTGGCATCAAACTGTCAGTTTAGCGAAGAGTGAAACCTGTAAGTTTGCCTTTCTCTGAAATGGATTTCACCAGACAGGGAAAGTTTGATTTAAAAATAAAAATCTATTATCAAATTTGAAAATGGTCCATAATGGCCTTTTGCTTTTAAAATGGCCTTTAAGATTGGACACGCATGTATGACTCCTTATTAGAAGAAATAATTTCATGGGTATTTATTCTATTGACAGATTTGTATGTTTTCCATGCTTCCTCCCATGACCATGACTTTGCTTCTTAACAACACAACGACTCTAAAGGATCTTATGAATGCATGAATGTCTCTGAGAAAATCCAGTTATATTGGAACTGCACTGAAATCTATAGCAATGACAGAGCTGAACGGTTAGACTCCAAAGGCAACATTGTCATTTACAGTAGCATAGTTTTTCAGAATAGGTCTGAAACGAAGCCTGTGTGTGTGACAGAGAGCGGGAGAGGAAGAGACATAAAAAATTCATTAGAAGATGGAAAGAGTTGTCACATCGAATATGTACCCAGCTGCACTGATGACCACGGGTAGTGAGCTGTGTAAGGTTGGCGTGGTGGCTGCGAACACGGCGCTGCAGACTGGACCTGAGTGAATTCTAAATTATACCATCACAGAGGTGCAAAATTGGAAGCGTGACAAACTAGGCAAAATTTATATTAGTGGCTACTTGATAGTTTATTTAAAGAAGACGACTGAAAAGCTTTAGGATTCTTTAACAAAGAGTAATTATATCATCCATGAGCTGCTACAGTTTGGCTGAGAGTTTTGGCAAGAGCTGAAGTATTCTCTTCCCTCACTGCTGCCAAGTGACATTTTCATTTAGCGGAAAGAAAAAAAGAAAACATAAAAAATGCATTAAACCAAAAGCACAGGCACAGATTTCATTAATTAAATTGCATCAACTCAATAAAGGCAATTAGTAATAGAAAGTCAGTATAAGGCTGTGTGTTGAATCAGTTCACTTGTTTAGAAAACATCCAGACAGTTAAGACTGATTGATGGGCCCTACTTTGATGCTGAACTATAAAAAAGGCATCAGAGCAACATACCTGGGTCGGTGTAAAAGACAGCACAGGTATGATGATGTTGTGGTCAAAGCCTTCATCTTCACAATGGCAGGAATATCCGCTAGAGATAACATCCTCCTCATCAAATATTTAAAGACAGGATGGAAAAAAATAGACTTAAATGCCAGAAGATTCACGAGGGGATTTAAAGACAGGAAGAGTGTTACTCATTATCTATCTAAATGTCAGTGAAATGTGAAAGCCTCACAGAAGGCCTTAAGTACTGAGATCCCACACAAATGTAGCTTTAGATCTCCTTATTACCCTTTAAGTTAATGGGCAATATGTTGATCTGAAATGCATTAAAACTGATACAATAAAATAAAAGTTGAAGACATTTGCTAATAACTTATGGCAAGTACAATAGTATTTTTATATGTATTTATTTCCTGCATGTAACTGAGGTTGCTATCGTGCTACATTAAGGCATCTCTTCTCTCAGATAGAACAAATTAGAAGATCACAAAACAAAGTGGCTGTGTAACAGCGCTGTTTAGATATTGTTAGATTTGGGTGAAAGTGACAGTGAGTCACCACCAACGAATAAACACCGCCCAGAGATCTGACAACTGCGGCTTTTCGCTTCCTCCGCCGATATAATTAAGTCCCCCAATGTCTGGTTGTCACCTTGTTGTATCATTACCGTTGCTGGATCATTTCACTGTACTTACTTATTACTTAGCGCCCACTAAATATAGCTGTCCCCAGGCAGCTAGTGCAATAGCACATTGCAGCTGTGGGTTATTACATCCCAACCACCCCCACCCGCTCTAACCTTACTTAGACTTTGATAATATGCCACGCTGTGAGTTATGTGGGGAGGGTTTCTCAAGATTTACTCTATCAAGGACATTGTGGAATTGGACAGGAGTTATGATGCTAGTTTATTTTTCCTTCATCTGGAGACACTGCTGTGACACTGAGCCCCCCCAGTCAATTAATATAAGCCTTATAGCCCTCGTAAGGCTTCGATGCTTAAGATTTGATGGAATTGAGTGGGAAGTTGCAATATTTACTGATTATTTTTAGGCTATCCCGCATCTTATTATGGGGTGGGCGAATGGATGTTTGGGCCTTGATTCTTAAATGACATGCCATGAAAGATGATGCCTTTGGGCTCCTAATATTTAATCCTGACTTCTGCAAGAATTTATTAAAATATTAAACTTGACAGCAACTGACCCAAAAGTTTGTACAATCTACATTGTCCTGTCTGTTCAGAAAGTATTTTGTTTAGTGTGAATCACAGGAAGTGATTCACTATAACAAACTTAACTGTCTGAAAAACAAGCTGATACAGACTGTCAGGATCTTGTTGTAAATAACATGTTCTAAAGTCTGTAATGATCTGAGCCTGACGCCTGTAGTAGTACAACAGAACATGCATCTACAGTTTCTTTCTTTAATCAAGTGGAGGTTTTACAATTACCCATTAGTTTAGCGGCCACAGTTTAAGGGCAGTAAGGCTGAGGTTTTGTGTTGTGACCAGAGCACTTTTCTTTTTCAGCAACCTCTTCTTTTGTTATATATTCAGGGCACTTTTTCATGCATGATTGCTAATTAAATTTTTGTAATTTAAAAATATCAAATTTGGCTCTTACAATCAAACACCTTTCTGTGAGCATTTATGTGTGGATTGGATGTGTTGGTTATCCTCTGTTTGAGGTTGAGAGTATTAAAACACGCTTTCAGACAGTGATTAGGAAAATTGCCTTTTACTTAAAACAGACAGAAATTCCCCTGTGTTTTACTGTTATCTTAAAAAATACTTTGCAGGATGTGTTTATTTTTGGGTTTTTTGTTGGCCATGTTAATGCCACGGCACAGGGGACACGTATGTCTGTTTCTTTCACTTCTTCCAAAGTGAAATAACTCATGTGTTTGATATATGACCAGGTCATATATCAGAGTCATTCTCTGACTTTTGCACCACTTTGATGTTGACAATTATGTTAAATCAGAAATTAAATAGCTTACCAGTAAGTTAAAGCAATGTCAGCCTAATTCTTGTAACAATTTGTTATTACTGACATTTTAATTTAATCTGTATTTAATTTTGTTTATGTATTTCAAAACCTCTTTTTATGTATAGAAAAAAAATCCATCCATCCACCCATCCATGCATCGAACCATCTTCAGTTGAAGCAAATAAGTTGTTGGAAAGGCTTGCTGGTATTGGGATAATTGTCCTATTGAAAGACCCAATTTCAGTTAAGCTTAAGCTGTTGGACAGATGACCTCACATTTGACTCTAGAATACTTTGGTATACAGAAGACTTAATGTTCGACTCAATGACTGCAACGTGCCCAGGTCCTAAGGCTGTAAAACAAACCTAAATCATTATCCCTCCACCTACGTGCTTGACAGTCAGTATGAGGTGTTTGTACTGATATGCTGTGTTTGATTTTCGCTAAACATGGCGCTGTGCATTATGACCAAACAAGCCATACTTGTTTGGTCTTTTTCTAATTGTACTGTCATGAACCTTAACATTTAACATGCTAACTGAGTCCTGCAAAGTCTGAGATGTAGTTCTTGGGGTTTTTTGCAAGTTCTCTTAGCATTGCACAGTCTGACCTTGGAGTGAATTTGCTGGGATGTCCCTTCCTGAGAAGATTGTAGCAACACCTAAATGTTCCAAAAGAGTAAACTATCAAAACCTCTTTTATAGAGGTGCTCACACTTGCTGATGATCAGTTAATCAAGTGTATTTGATCAGCAGCACCTGGCTGCTATTTACTCTCTTAATTCCTATGTAAGCAGTAAAGGTGTACTTAGTTTTTTACAGGACTGCATAGAGTCCTGTGTACACATTACAATAAATGTTTTCAAGAGACAATCTTCACTGTAGCTTTTTTTTTTTTTTTTTTTTTTTTTTAATAT
>VUQI01028533.1:22934-38269 GCA_015106735.1 Paratilapia polleni | reverse complement strand
TTTTTTTTTTTTTTTTTTTGCTTTATAAATTATAAGGAAAAGTTTTGATAACTGTTTCTTGAAATTTGCTGAGGACTCATGTCTCATGCTGCATCAAATATAATACTTTTAGGTATCTGGGGGTCTTAGACATACCTATCAACCTCATGTTAATATTTTAGAAGCCTTACATTGGTTCATGGTCAGATGTCTGCAAAACTAATAACATTCCCATCAGCCTCAACTGTAAGGTAAATGTTTGCATGCTAACATGCTAACCTTAACAAAGTAAACATTATATCTCGGTGGGTTGCTCTGCTGAGAGCCATTAGCACTAGCCTAGCTGTAGCTGTATTGATGAGAGGTTTTGGAAGCTATTAATCACATGCTTTTGCTTTGATGAATATTTTTAGGAAGTTCTGTGTATTTAGTATGTTTTATGAACTGTTCTGGGTGGTTTCATGTTTTTTTATTTTTTTAGGTGTGCTTTCCAATGCAGTTTGACTCATATGTCTTTAGAACAGCATTTTTTGTTTGTGATGCCAAATCATCTCTAGCTGGTTGATATTCATCGTTCACTGACTGATTTTATTATTTAGATATGTAAACCGTAACAGAACAGAAGAGCTATGCTATGCAGCTGCTATAAATAATTTATGTCAAGATGCATGTTGACAACATGAATGCATTTGCCACAGTTGTTCTGTGGTTCCCTGGTTGATAGCTGCCTTATAACCCTATTAGATCTAAGTCGTTGTTAATGACAACAAATAACTGTCACCCCAAATTGTTCTCCCAGGTCTTATTGATCAGGTAAAAAAACAAATTCAAACACAAATCAAAATGTTTAACTTTTATTTCTTAAAGTCTTGTTTTTATCCAAAACATAGGGTAGGATAGCTGGAATACCTCACAGGATTAAAAACAGGAGTAAAAATGACTAAAATGAAACTAATATAGCTTGACACAATTTTTATTAGAACTGTATAATGTTTTAATATTCATCACAAGCCATAGTAACTGAATACACAGATCGGTCTTTGTACATTTAAATAAGTGACACAGAACGTGCTCATTAGTGACCTTTAGATCTGCTGGAAAATTTAATTTGGACAGAGGCAAGCCAAAAACTAAGCTAATGAACCATGTGGATATTATTCTATGCAAATCTATAGCAGTTTATCCTTTATGTCTCTTTTTTCTGAGCCTGAAAAACCCTGGAATTGGCTCTTTACCTTGCATTTAGATTTCAGTGTCAACACATTTGATTGTTGTAAAATGTAATATGTCCCACAATTAAACTTTACTAGGGATGCGCCACCTAGTAAGGTCCTAGCCCTTTAATATTTTTCAGGTGCTGCTAACCAGCTAGCTTTGGCCCTTCCCATCTCGTGTTTCCCTGCTAGAATTAGGAGAATTTACCCCTAACCTATAGCTACCAGAGATAACATGCAAGTGGGAGGACATGCTGGCCATCTTTTATTTGCTGAATGTTGTAATTGATCTCAGTATTGAATTGTCACATGGCTTCAGCTTGCCAGCATTAGAGATAAAATACTGTCCCCTGTTAAAAGTCCACCAAAAAAAAAGAAAAAAAAAAGTTTCTTACCTTTAGTTTCTCATTTTAAAGTAACTACCAATTTAGGTCAGCTCTGAGTAATTTGAATAATCTTCTTAATCAAATATTATCTTAAACGCCTCCTAACTTTGAGGAAGAGATTTGTGGGGATTTCATAAGCCATCACAAATGACTGGTGACCTACTTTAGTCCTCCTTTAAAATCAATCTCCCTTTCTCGTAAACCTGCAGCCAATGTGTCCATGATTGCCTGGTAATTTCATTTGGAAACAAGTCAAGCTTGACATGTTGAAGCAATTTTGTACTAGTGCTGAAATTGGTTAGTAGTAGTCTGTGGATTTAGCATTGCAGTATATATACACTGCTGAAAAAATTAAAGGAACATTTGATCACAGTATAACACGAAGTCAGTTAAACTTCAGGGATATCAATCTGTCCAATTAGGAAGCAGAAACCATTGTGAATTTATTTCTCCTACTTTGGTGCAAATGAAAGTGACAACACCTGCACTGCAGAGGTAACAATACCCAAAAAGGGAATGGTTTAGCAGGTGTTGGTTACAGACCGTTACTGTCTCCCTCTTCTTTCTTACAGATTTTTTTTTCTCTAGTTTTGCTTTTAGCCAATGTCCTTGTCACTGCTGGTTGCATGAGACGGTACCTGTTGTTGCCCATTCTTGTTGCACAGGTAGTCCAGCTCCTCCAAGATGGCACATCGAGAAGTGCCACCACAAAAAGGTTTGCTGTGTCTCATAGCACAGTCTCAAGAGTGTGGAGGAGATACCAGGAGAAGAGAGATGAACAGGGCCATAGAAGTGGCTCGGTTGGAGGTCTTTGTGAGATGGTTTCATTTGATTGATTAAAGAATTCAACACAGTGTATAGATTCATGTACAATACATCACGTTACTGGTTGAAAAAGGACTTTAATTCAGTGCCTGGGAGAAACAGTACAGCACAGTTATAAAAGAACAAAAACAAAAAAACCATGGATATCCACAGGTTCAGTGAAGACAGCTGTAACACTATGCCCAAGTTAGTCTCTCAAATTTAATGCAAGGGAAGAAGGTTCTCCCTATCGTACTGGTTTTCCTCTTCCTGAGACCCATGACAGCAATCACTCCAACAAAGATTAGCAGCAAGCTAATCATTTCCAGCTTACTCACTGATAGGATTTTATAAGGTGGCAAAGGGGGAAATAATCACTTTAGAATCACAAGGCTCAACTTCAGTGAGAAGGAATCTTGCCCTCTGGATGTGGGATTATTCATAACAGGAGTGTCTGTGGCCATTTAAAATTTAGTGTGAAGTACAAGCATATGAATGCATCTGGGCAAAAACTACTCTAATACTTGGTTATCTGTAGAATGAGTACAAAAGAAGTGGTTCACTATATGAGCTTATTTTGTGAAGCTTTTCCATGTGTGTAATAAGGCACAGTTTCTGATCACAAGCCCTTTCGAATAAAGAATTAAATGTTCTGTGTTTTGTAGATTATAAATGAGGGTATTTAGCATTTTAAAATTTTCCATTTTTTTGTACTTACATAACTTCATTTAAAAATAAATATGTACCATCTTATTTAAATTTAAAATAGTCCTTAAAAGTCTGCTGTACCCCATCATAACCCACAATTCTAAACAAGAAATTGGGAAGAAAAAAAAAAAGTGGAAATGATCAATAACTAAGATATGAAAAAAATGGATATAGCATTTTTTTAAAATAAACGGTAAAACATTGATAACATCTAAAAAAAAGCACAAATGACAAACATGTAATATACAGAATTTTTAAAAAGGGATACAATTTGAGAATGCTTTTAGCTTCTCTGCTGTTGTTCTGCCCCTTGAAGAAAATATGTGCCAATGTCCCCGAGAAAAAGGACCAACACCCCTCTGGTTTGACCCATCTCTTTGGCGTTTATAGAGGAGAGGAGCAGGCAATGCAAAGTCTCCCTGCCGGGCAAAATGCCGCTGGGCCAGTTCACTGGACGCCACATGTTCACAAGCTGTGTTATCAGGGAAAAAAACGAAAAAACAAAACATGTCTGTTTGGATGCAGAAACTGTGTTTAACTAGGGCCCAGAACAAAACAAAAAAAACACAGGAGAATGGACGGGATTTATTTTTTGGAGGGTGACGTGAAGGCGTTCTCAATGCAGAGGACGATGTAGGAGCCGGAGCAGCTAGTGGGGGTTTGCTGCAAGAGGTGGCCGCTCTGTAGTGATGATGCCAGTCCAGTCACGGCGCGGTTGCCTGTCCGCCACGTTTCGCAGTATTGGTCTGTTTGCCGGTGGCCTTTCTTGCTTGATCCATGCCAGACCATTTTCTCAGGCCTGGAGATAAACAAGAACAAATGACTGCAAATCAGCGACATGCTAGTCCACAGTGTGCTGTATTACATTTTTTTTTTTTGGTGTAAAGACTCACCAAGCGCTATCCCTGAGGATGTCTCTACCATCAAAGGAGTAGACTGGTACATTTTCCCTCATTGTGTTGGCACTGTCACCAAAGAGAGAGCCCCAACTGCTAAACAACACTTGGTCCTGTTAAAAAAACAAAAAACAAAAAACAAGTGTTGATTTCATATTTAGTATATAAATTACTCTTCATAGACAATAATAAAGACATATACTGGAAAAAAAAACCCACTAACAATTGTTTTATTCAAAATTCATCAGTAAAGCAGTTTCAGTCCTGCAGTTGTCCTTGGTAATGTTGCATCTTACCTTGAGATTCACGATGGGGAGGCTGTCCCTGTCCGACCTGCGGACGATGGTGTAGAGGTCTTGAAGCTTAGAGGACAGGAAGGCTCTAAATGTTCCCTTCAGGCCCACAGCACGAGCCTGCTGGAAGCACAGGAAATCTGCCCCACGAATCCCTCGCATGTTACCAGTTTGAGGGGTGTTTAAGGCAATGAGGTGCAGCTGATGAAGAAAGACAGAAGACAAAAATTTGCATTTTACTTCACCTGTGTGGATTTTTTTTTTTTTTTTAATAAGGGTCAGGGGTTTACGCCATTGATGGTTTATATCACTTGATGCTTAACATAACCTATATAGTGGTAGGGTTCATGACTGTTACTTAACAGAAGTATCTAAACAAAACCAATGCATATGTAAAAGACAAAAAGCAAGAATAATGTATTTAATCACAGCATTGTGGTGCCAGTGCTGTGTGGATTATCATTATTATTTAATTTTTAAAGTTCAGTTAATTAGCTCTCTGCTGTCTGCCATTTCCCTGCTGCAAGTTTCTTCTTTACTGCAAGTTGGTTAACTTCATTTATTTTTCTTTTGTTAAGCTCCGCTGCGATAAGTCGTGATGCAGTGACTCTGAATCAAAGTGGCAGAAGTATGTCAATACTTGTTTTGCAAGAGGAAAATATACAGACAATATATTACTGTATCCGTATTTTCTCCCACCACCCGTACTCAGTAGCAAGGTACAATTAGGTCCATAATTTGTTGGACAAAGACAAAATTTTTGTAGTTTTTCCTCTGTACACTATTACAGTGGATTATGAATCAGATAATCAAGATGTGATTGAAGTGCAGACTTTTGGCTTTAAAAATGTTTTACAAAAAATTTGCAATAACTGGTTAGAAATTACAGTAATTTTAATACACAGTCCCCAATTTTAAGAGGCTCAAAAATTAATGGGACAAACCAATATCATTTTAAATATAAGGATTGTTTTTAATACTTGGATGAAAATCCTTTGCAGTCAATGACTGCCTGAAGTCTAGAACCCATGGAAATGCTGTTTCTTCCCTTGAGATGCTCTCCTAGGCTTTTACTGCAGGCACCTTCAGTTGCTGCTTGTTGTGGGTCATTATCCATTTGCACTGTGAAGCACCATCTGGGCAGTTCTGCAACATTTGGCTAAATATGAGCAGAGAGCATAGCCCTGTACACCTCAGAGTTCATCCTGTTACTTAACCTTTATCAGAAGTCACATCATCAATAAATACTCGTGACCCACTTCCACTGGCAGCCATACATGCCCATGCCATTACATTGCCTCCAGCATGTTTGACAAATGATGTAGTATGCTTCAGATCACGAGCCGTTTCTCTCCTTCTTCATACTTTTCTCTTCCCATCATTCTGGTACAAGTTAATCTTGGTTTCATCTGTCCAAAGAATTATTTTCAGAACTGTACAGGATCTTTTAGATGTTTTCTGGCAAATTCTAATCTGGCCTTACCGTTCTTCAGTGTAACCAGTGGTTTGCACCTTGTTGTAAACCTTCTGTATTTCCATTCATGAAGGTGTCTCTTCATTGTAGACCTTGACAATGATACACCTACCTCCTCGAGAGTGTTCTTGAGCTGTCTGGATGTTGTGAAGTTGTTCTTAACCATGGAAATAATTCTGTCATCATCCACTTTAGTTGTCTTCTGTGTTCTTTCAGGCCTTTTGGTGTTGCTGAGTTGGCCAGTGCATTCCTTCTTTTTAAGAATTAACCAGATTGCTGATTTGGAAACACCTAAAGTTTTTTCTCTCTCGCTGATAGTTTTATTTTGTTTTTTCAGTGTAATAATGGCCTCCTTCACTTGTACTATGCAACAGTTAATGCAGTACTTTTGTGAAACCCCTTTATTTAAATCTGACAGTCTGCACTTCAATCACATCTTGATTGTTTGATTTAAAACCCACTGTCGTGGTGCACAGATGCAAAATTACAAAAATTATGTTTATCCAGCAAATTATGGACTTAACTGTAGTATGATATTTATTTTATTCTTGAGCTCTCCGGCTTCAACTCACTCCTGATCCAGATGTTTCAAAATGTCCAGCAGGCCCCGGCACAGGGGGGGCAGGTTGTCTGCTCTCAGTCTGCTGGGTGGCAAATCTTCCATCGGTATGACCTGTATGCGTCTGGTCTGGGTATCTGGGCTCATACTTTGGTGGGTATCTAGGGTCTACAGGTGTGGGTGGGGGAGGAGGATCGATGGGTTTTATCAAAGTAAAACCCTGAGAGTAATGGCCTGCTCCGTTGTTTTGGGACTGGTCCTGGGACTCGGGGTACAGAATCACAGGTGGAGGTTGGACTTCTGCCACCTCATTCTCCTTTAAGTGAAAAACAGAAGAAATAATTATAAAGGAGTCATGTGAGTATTACAGTATTTTATTTTATGGTTCTGTGGAATTTACCAGATCTCTGAAGAAGGGACTGTATTCTCCAAGCTGAGGGAAGACGAAACAGCTGTTTAATGCCTTTTTACATAAACTTGTTATAACTCAGGGATACAGCATTGACTGTGTAAACTAAATGCCTGATTTGATCAAATACAAAGCACTGCATTGGAAAGCAGATGACTGTACCATGACTTGCCGAAGTCCATCGCGTACTCTCAAATAAAGGTCTGCTCTGTCTAAGATGTAGATGAGGCTACCCTCTTCCTGCCGTCTGGCAGTAGCAATCATTATGTCATATGACCTCAAAACAGTCACCTGTAGAAAACAAAAACACTGCGTTCAGCTTTCTTTGGTAAATGAAAGAAATTGATGCCATCATGTATCAGGCAAATAAATCACAATTAGGCCAGTCTACAGACTGATCATTATGAATTTTGAGTCATGTGATGGAACAGGGTGATTACTAAAATGCAGTGATGGTACTTACCCCAGAAGACAGACCAGGACTTCCAGGTGGGCCAGGGGGACCAGGAGGTCCAGGGACACTGACAGCTTTAAATTGAAACAATAGCAATACAAGTGGAATTTATCTCCAGTATTCAACAAGTACTTGTGTACAAGTGCACACAGTAAGTAGCTTAAAGTAAGGTTTTGTGACAGCTAAATGCTCAACTATTGTTCGCATAACAGTAGTGTTATGTTTTAAGAATATGTCAGAGCAAAGCTGTGGCTACAAAACAATGATATTCAAGGTCTCCTCCAGACTTCTAAACCAGACATTATGTGTAACGTCTGAAGAATTTTAAGTGGCCACTTACGATTATTGGGCCTATATGCTCCTGGAAGTGACCCTGGGGGTCCAGGTGGTCCAGGTGGTCCAGGAGGACCTGGACGACCATCATAACCAATTCCTGGTGGCCCTGGTGGCCCCGTTGGTCCAGGTGGCCCAATTATGGCATCTCCCTTTGGACCCTAACATTAAAAAGAAAATCTGAGATTTCTGGACCATCACATCTAGATCAGGACAAACGCTTTTTGTTTGTGATAATAAGTCAGGTACTTGCTGGTACTAGAAATCAGAATCTTTAAGTATACACTCAGACATTTCACTCTGAACTCACTGGAAGGCCAGGTGGTCCTGTAGGTCCTTGTACTCCTCCAAAACGTGGGTCATAATATCCACCACCAGGCTCTCCTTTTTCTCCCTTGACACCTGGTTCTCCACGCTCTCCCTTCAGTTCCTTCTGTTGGAAAAAGTTCAACATGTTTATTTTTTCTTCTGACAGCACATCCAGCAAACTAAAAAATGACTAGGGTAGCAATGAGCTAGTTTACCTTGAATGCGTAAATATCAAAATTGGAGGCCGTTCCTGCAAAAAAAAAAGGTGGTTCAGTAAAACAACCACATGGTGTTTTAATAGTCAGAGTGATCGCCAAGACAGGATTCACATGTACGAGTTTCAGGCATCAACACTCCCGCCTCTCAACGAAAGTTCAGCTTTTCAAGAGCTGGTGTGTCTGCTAGCATAATGATGTTTACTGAGATGCTCCAGCAATACCCCTAGCCAGTACTGTTATGAGCAAATCCCAAGAGAGTGAGGTAGTTGCTTGTTCAGTTCGGCATCAAAATGTGGGGGAAGTTGTTCATTGCAGCGAGTAATCACGATGTTATACACTCACTAGACACTTTATTAAGTACACCTTGCTACTGCCGGGTTAGACCCCCCCATTTGTGTTTAGAATTGCCTTAATCCTTTGTGGCACAGATTAAACATGGTGCTGGAAACATTCCTCAGAGATTTTGGTCAATATTGACATGACGACATCACGCAGTTGCTGAAGATTTTTCGACTGAACATCCATGATGCTCCGTTCCAACACATCCCAAAAGTCCTCTATTGGATTGAGATCTGGTGACTGTGGAGGCCATTTGAGTACAGAACTCATTGTCACGTTCAAGAAACCAGTTTGAGATGATTTGAGCTTTGTGACACAATGTGTTATCCTGCTGGAAGCCGCCATCAGAAGATGTGGTCATAAAGTGATGGACACAGTGCGCAACAGTGTTCAGGTAGGCTATGGCATTTAAACAATGCTTGGTTGGTACTAAGGGGCCTGAAGTGTGCCAAGAAAATATCCCCCACACTATTGTATCCTCACCACAAGCCTGAACTGTTTATACGAGGCAGGATCCATGCTTTCATGTTGTTTACGTTAAATTCTGACCCTACCATCTGAATGTCACAGTAGAAATCAAGGCTCATCAGACCAGGCAATGTTTTGCCAATCTTCTGTTGTCCAATTTTGGTGAGCTTGTGCGAATTGTAGCCTCAGTTTCCCATTCTTAACTGGCAGGAGTTGCACCTGGTGTGGTCTTCTGCTGCTGTAGCCCATCTGCTTCAAGGTGAAGAGATGCTCTTCTGCATACTTTAATTGTACTGAGTGGTGAGTTACTCTTGCCTTCCTATCAGATTGAAGTAGTCTGGCCATTCTCCTCTGACCTCTGGCATCAACAAGGCATTTTCTACAGGGGAACTGCCGCTCACTGGATAGTTTCCCTAGAGATGGTTGTGTAGGAAAATCCCAGTAGATCACCAGTTTGTGAAATACTCAGACCATCCCGTCTAGCACCAGCAACCATACCATGTTCAAAGTCACTTAAATCACCTTTCTTCCCCATTCTGATGCTCAGTTTGAACAGCAGGTCATCTTGACCATGTGTACATGCATAAATGCATTGACTTGCTGTCATTTGATTGGTAGATATATGCTTTAATGAGTAGCTGAACAGGTATACCTAATGAAGTGCCTAGTGAGTCTATATGAACAGTTTGGCTCATGCTAACTGCCAATCAAAAAACAAAATAAAAAACAGCCCATAAATGTTATGACTAAATACTGTCCCTTTATGGTCACTGTGTGTGTCAGTCTTACAAGCAGCATTAGTGCTCTTCTGTTTTTGTTTTTTGTGTCTGGGTACACCATATACGTTATGCAGGATGGATGGCACAACACTAATGAGTGCATGTTACACACACTGGGACATTAAAACTATGGAGAAGATTCTCCATAGTCTCCATGAAACTCTCCATGTAATGCAAACTTTGGGATTTACCTGGGATCCCTGGAAGTCCACGCTCTCCTTTTTCCCCTTTAATTGCTACAACAAAATAAAACATATTTAACATCACAAAATTACACACAACACCCTACAAGTGTAACTAACTTTGGCACCTCTGTAGGCAACACGTTTCACTGACAGTGATTTCTTTATTCATTTTCCAAATCTAGACTTGAAAGCTTAATCTCCTGACAATGGAGTGCATATCCTCTTCAGGCTGAAGGAGCAGGCCTCAAATGAAATTCATAGATAGCGCTGTTTATCTCTGCAGACACTTTGAACCCTTTAAAAATCCCTCCTCCTTTTTCCTGCATTTGCTGAACCTCTCCATTGTGATCCCTCTCTTTGAGGAATTTTATCCTACCTATCCTATTTTTTACGTGCTAAAAAAGTATGTGTGGACGTCATACCTGGGTAATTCCTGGAAGCTTCATCATAGCGCTGTTAACAGAAAGAAAACAATCGGTGTGGCGTAGATGAGAGACATTAACTTGAACTGGCTCATATAAATGTCCGTATAAAACAAATGTTTTGGCATCTTGTGTACTCACATTGAAACGATCTAAAGGAATGGCTGGCCCAGGGGATCCTGGTGGTCCAGGTGGTCCTGGTGGGCCAGGGACTCCCTAATGAAAACAAAGTTATTAAGTCATTGTCAACCCCTAATTTAGCCACATTAAAATAAAGATGCCAGGACTTGGTTAGGATTAAGGGTGCATGGTCTGGAAGAAAGCATTCATGTTAATATGTCAGTACTAATCTTTAGCAATATAATATTTGGCATTAAAAAACATTTCAAAAGAAGAGCAGTATGTTTTTTGTTGTTTTACGACATAAATGCTGTAGTTTCATTAAACATAGCTTGTTTTATTAATACTTTAGCAAGCTAAAAGTCCGCTTGAATATATTAAATAAAATCTTAGTGAAAGTTTCATAGTTGGATTGAGTTTTATTAAAAGATTTGAAAAGTGAACAATTTTTGATGCTCAAAGACTTCATTTTCACTGTTTGGTAAAGCTCCAAAACACCAAAACGTCTTTGCTCAAATGCAGTAGGGGTGTGGTCATGTACCACATTACAGTGTGCCTTCATTTTAAAGTCAACCTTTAGTACAGCAGAAAAAGGAAAACAGTCAAAAATACCATAATTCTTTGTGTAAAATTACAGTTGAAACAACATATTCATAATAAAACCTGTAATTAACCTTTAAAGGCAGCAGTGGCTCTGCATTAACGCTCAGTGTGAGTTTCATATGCTGGCCAGTCAACTGATCCGTGAAGTGTCAACTGAAGTTAAAATACCTGCCTGGGGGTTGTAAAGTAGACAAATGATGCCAAACTTCTGCCTCTGCTAAGCCTACCAAGCTAAGGTACTGACAACAGTATTAATACTTACAGGGTAGCCAAAGCCAGAACCAACTCCTGGCTCTCCTTTCTCACCCTTGTAGCCGTTTATGCCAGGACGACCCTGAAAGGAGAAGGTTATTAATTTTTTTTTTTTTTTCCCTTTTGCTGAACTTGGAGAATAGAAACAAAGGGGTAGAAAATTATACCAAGGTAAACATATACTATAAATATACTATAATATTGTCAGGCTTTAGTAAAATGGTGAGAAAAAAAGCACTTACAGGTCTTCCAGGCATTCCAATTTCACCTTTCAATCCAGGAGGCCCATATGGTCCCTGCAAAAATAAATCACAAAAAACACACTGGAGCTGACTGGAAAAACTTTCCATTTAAACAGTTTGGGTATATTAACTTAAAAAAAAATCTTAGAAATGGGAAAACTTACAGGAGGTCCAACAGGTCCTGGAGGTCCTCTGTCTCCCTACATGCATGGGGAAAAAAAGACGATTAGTTTCAAGAACAATGTACAACCATAACAAAAGACCCCGAATACATCAAAATTCACTGAGACTCACCTTTGGACCAGTTAGCCCTGCCCAATTCAGAAAACCTCCATCAGGTCCAATTACTGAGCCTGGCTCCCCTTTTTCACCCTGAGCACAGAGCCGCAGCAACAACAAACACTCATAAACAGGAATGTCTTACTGATGATGAGTAGCCAAATTAATAGTCTATCATACAATTTAGACTTTACCTTCTCACCATAGCCTGGAGGACCAGGATCTCCTCGGTCACCTTTTGGTCCAATAGGACCCTGCAAAATTTAAAAAAAAAATATATATATACAACTATTAGGTCAGAGTAACAGTGATTTGACACAGCCAAGAAGCCATCATAGGCAATTGTTTAGATACTGATTCTTTAAGCACATGAAGTGCAATACTTTATGACTTTATGCTAAATTATAGTAAGACATATGGATGAAATACAGATATCAGTAGGTCACCTACCCACACACCCCATTCTGCTGATTTAAATACAAGCTAGCACTCCAAATATGTGTTTATCTGCAGCTCAAAATAGTCCCTGACAAATGCAGAATTTAGTTCTGTAGAAATGTTTGTTAAAATTGCAATGCACAATGGTTTAAAGGAATTACATTTGGAACAAGAAAATGAAGGTACAGTCATGTGAAAAATAAAGTCTTCACAGGACTCTATGCAGTACTGTGAAAAACCAAGTACACCCTATAATTCAGTAGCTTGTAGAACCACCTTGGGCAGCAATAACTTGAAGTAATCATTTTCTGTATGATTTTATCAGCCTCTCACATCATTGGGGAGGAATTTTGGCCCACTCTTCTTTACAACATTCATCAGTTGACTGAGGTTTGTAGGCATTCCTTTATGCACAGCTCTCTTAATGTAACACCACAGCATTTCAATCAAGTTGAGGTCTGGAATTTGACTGGACCATTGCAACACCTCAATTCTTTTCTTTTTCAGCCATTCTGTTGTAGATTTGCTGCTGTGCTTGGGATCATTGTCTTGTTGCATGACCCAGTTTCACTAATTTCAGCCAAACTTTAGCTGTTGGACAGATGGCCTCACATTTGACTCTGGAATACTTTTGTATACAGAGGAGTTCTTGGTCGACTCAGTGACTGCAAGGTGCCCAGGTCCTGTAGCTGCAAAACAAGCCCAAATCATCATCCCTCCACCACTGTGTTTAACAGTTGGTATGAGGTGTTTAGGCTGATATGATGAGTTTGTTTTTTTGCCAAACATTATGGCCAAACATCTCCACTTTGTTCTCGTCTGTTTCAGAAGTCTTGTGGTTTGTTCAGATGCCACTTTGCAAACTTAAGGCATGCTGTCATGTTCTTTTTAGAGAAAAGAGGCTTTCTCCTGGAAACCCTTCCAAACAAGCCATACTTCAGTTCAGTTCAGTCTTGTTCTACTTGTACTGTCATGAACTTAAACATTTAACGTGCTTAATGAGGCCTGTAGAGTCTGACATGTAGTGCTTGGGTTTTTTGCAGTGTCTTTGAGTATTGCATGGTCTGACCTTGGGATGAATTTGCTGGAATGTCCACTTCTGAGAAGACTGTGCCATTGTGTTAGAACACACCTGAATGCTTCAGATCAGCAAACTGCCAAAGCTTGTGCTTTTACAGAGGTTGTCACACTTCCTGATGATCAGTTAATGGCGCACATTTGATTAGCAGCACCTGGCTGCTTCTAACCCTCTTAATTCCCGTGGAAGCAGCAAGGGTATACTTAGTTTTTCACAGGACTCCTGTGAAAACTTTTTTCATATGACTGCATATATATTTGTGGTGTTTTTAAATGTCTTACATAGGCCATTTTAATTTCCTTCTCAAACACTCTTTGAGATTTGTTTAAATTAAGAGTATAAAGAATAAATGCAGAATCTAGAGTCAATTAACGTTTTTAACCTTTATAACATCAGGTTCAAAACGAGAGGAGAAAAATTTGTTAATCACACAAAATACTGTCATATCATCTTTGACTTTCATGTAGTTATATATCCAAGTTTTAATATTGTTCTTATGGTTACAAAAAGAACGAGACAAGAATTATGTAACGCAGGGAGACTCACAGGAAATCCAGCTCGACCAGGTAAACCAGGCCCACCCTGTAGAGGAAAACAAAACCGTATTTTTCATTTTTCATTTATTAGATCAGTGCTATTTGTTTTCCTTAATATAAGCCAAACATTTGTTTATCAAAAAATGACAAAATCCACGCATATCTCAAGATTGATCGAACTGAACTCATGCTGAAGTGCATGTTGTGAAGTTAAGTGATGCTTTTGCTTTGTGTAGATGAGTGTGTATGAGAGGCTAAATGAAAACAGAAGTTAATTTCTCATTTGTTGGTTGTCCACAGTTGGCACAACACTCTAATGTTGTAATAAAGCTGACATCTAAAGAAAACACATGAGCTGTCTGTAGTGAGGTGTCTTGTACCATAATTACCCCAACACAAATAAGTTAATTGCATGCTTTGCTATGTGGTAGAAGTCTTAGAATAAGTTGTTTTGTCATGTTTCAGTTGACAGCCCACTCTGTAAGGCAACCACTCATTTTAGTGACACAATGCAAACCTTTAAAAAAGATGGCATAAGAAGACAGGAGCTTCTGTGAATATACAGAAACTGTCTGCCTGTGTTACAATTTATCCACCACAACCTCAAAGACTAAGTTATACAGTCTTTTAGCACTTCATCACAGTAGCCTTGCACATTTAGCCAGAGTAAAACTGACATGACACAATAGATTAACATTCGCCTCTGACATCCGTAAATGTCACCTTATTTGCCGTTATCAGAAAATATCAAAGATGGCTGATATGTAGGTCCATGCTTAGTAGTATTTATCCAGTTTTAGAGCTGTTTTGTAATATGTTCGTATCAGTATTGTTGTATAATGTTTTCAGACCAAATGCGAAGTGAAGTTTTTGCACCGCATTATATGAAGTCTATGCACGCTTCATGGTGTGCAACATGTATAGAGGTGAAAAGGCATCAGAGATAGCTGAAAATATTTCAAATTAGGTGAAAAAGTTGCTTGACAAAGAGCCATGAAAGCCTATCAGCTGAGATTCTCCCATAGACTGTGGATTTTGCTGATGCCATTGACAATCAGAAATGGAGATGAGCTTATTGTCACCCTTTGAGGGTAGCCAGACTTGGCTTTTATATAGGGACAGAACAAATTTTTAAAAAGTGGCTTTGAGAAAAGGAAGGAAAATTTTAGGACTTCCTGATAAGTTCTTAAAATATGTTACTGGTAATAGTTGGCTGTTAGGGGTGAATATTTGTGGGCTGTGAAATGAGCCAAAAACACTCAGCAGCTGTATTTGTGCAAGTAACATGAGGTGAAACATCTCTTCATGTTTGGTCTGAACACACCTTTAAAGTGAAATCATACCTGAGGGCCAGCTCTGCCAACAACTTCATCAAACTGTAGAAAATTGAATAATTAGAGTTAGGTTTGGATTTCAGCCTCATACAAATTCAAACAGCAATCCTGACATCTCTTGCCTACCTCTCTGTGTGCTATGTAACTTACGTTGCCAGATGTCTGGTAGACGATTTGTCCTGGTGGTCCAGGTGGACCTGGTGGACCTGGGAGTCCAGTTCCAT
>VUQI01028533.1:0-21762 GCA_015106735.1 Paratilapia polleni | reverse complement strand
TTTTTTTTACCGGAGGTCCAGGGAAGCCATCCAAGCCTGGCTGACCGCCTCTTCCTGCAGGACCTTCGTCACCCTTCTGACCTGGTCTGCCAGGCAAGCCGGGGCTACCCTGCAGAGGAACGCTCAAATTAGACTAGTGAAAAACAAAAGATGAACAGACAGCAAACAGGACATAGACCAATAACACAAACTTTACAGTGCTTTTAAAACTTATTTGCGTAACATCCTGTGGAGCACATCTTTAAGATGGGTTTGATGCTCCAAATTCAGTGTAGGACTGTGTGTTCTTGCAACCAGTTGGGCAAATCCTAATGCATGTTTATGAAAGCAACTCTGACTGTTAGTCTCTAACAGCTAATTACAAGAACAACACATCTAAAGAATTTAATTATTGTAGAGGAAGAACACCATGAACACCACCTGATTTTACTTTAAAAATAAAACGATTTTGAGACTTGGAAAAGGACATCTGGAAGACAAAGTGTTGAAAAAATTATGAATTTACTTACTGGAAGTCCAGGTAAACCAGGAGGACCCTGGAAGCACATAACATTTGTTCTGCTTATTTGTTAGCTCACGTGTATCTTCATGATATTCTTCATGATGTACTTGTCACTTCCTACTAAAATTGTTTGAAGAGTTCCAGTAACATACTCACAGATAATTATACATTACATATCATATTGTTTCTATAGAAACAGTGTTACTTTTTAATCAGATGGCTTAGAGACTGTTAAACAGCTTATTTAAATTTTTACTCTAAAGTCAAACGTTCTATAGTATGTTCCAGGGTTGATCAGAACATATGTACCTGTATTCCATCTGGTCCTCTGACACCAGGAAGTCCATGGAAACCACCACCAGAGCCCTCCATGTCATCCTTCAAAAGTGAGAAAAAAAAACAATGTTCTGCTTTGTATTTTTGGAGATTATTGGACATTATTTTTCAAACCCATTTCTACCTCAGTGATCCAGTAAATAATGTGCTTGATATATTTTACCTTGTTTTTACTGGCACCTAGTAGCAACACAGTACTACCATTTACAGGCACCATTAAACAACAGGAAAAAGGCACCACTAACTACCAGGTGTCAGACTGGTAAATTGTATGTGATGCATTGACATTACATGCTGCTGTACAAGATGCAAAGCCAATTACTGCTACAGTCATCAAAAAGTCTCATTGAAATCCTTAAAAAAATAAACAAGTGCAAATGCCACCAGATGAAGCTAGCATGTCACAAGTCTGTCACAATGATGCACAATCATGTGAGAGTGGTTTTGGGGGGGGGGGCAGTATCTATGTAAATAAATATCCATCTATCCATCCATTTTCTGCTGCTTATCAGGGTCTGGGTCGTGGGGACAGCAGTCTAATCAGAGACGCCCAGACCTTCCACTCCCCAGCCACATCCTCCAGCTCTTCCAGGGGGATACAGAGGCATTCCCAAGCCAGCCGAGAGATATAATCTCTCCAGCGTGTCCTGGGTCTGCCCGGTCCCTCTTTCCGGTAGATCATACCCAAAGCACCTCACCTAGGAGGCATCCAGGAGGCATCCTGGTCAGGTGTCCCGACCATCTCTCAATCTCCCACTCCACTCTCCCCTCACTCGTGAACAAGACCCTGAGATACTCAGACTCTTTCATTTGGGGCAGCAATTCATCCCTGACCCAGAGTGGGTACTCCACCCTTTTCCGGCTGAGAACTATAGCCTCAGACATGGAGGTACCAATTTTCATTCCCACTGCTTCACGTTTTGCTGCAAACTGCCCCAGTGCAAGCTGGAGATCACCGTCTAATGAAGCCAAAAGAACCACATCATCCATGAAAAGCTGAGAGGTGATCCTGAGGCCACCCTCCATCACTTGGCTACACCTGGAAATTCTGTCTATAAAACGTCCATATGTACCTGTATACATGCCAAGTTAAAATGAGTAGTACGTATACACAAGAGCTGCCAGGAGACAGTTTTATACCATGGTTGAACAAGTTTTCATAAGTTTATTTATGTTGTCAAAAGTAATTATTAATTAACTTTCACAGACACGACTTACAAGTCTTTCACTGTAACACTTTGTGCAACTTTGTGCATCTTCATAAATGGTTTAATGATAACTTACAAATCCAACACGATAACTTGGTCCGGGAGGCCCAGGAGGCCCAACTGGTCCCATGGGACCAGGCAGACCAGCTAATCCAGGCTGTCCTGCAGATCCCGGTAAACCAGGATCACCTTGAGCACCCTGCAGGACAAAAATTAAATAAATAAATACAAAGATTTAATCCTTAGTAGAGTGCATAAAGCCACAACAATGTGTCTTCTTTTATTTTTCGTCAGTCATTTCATGTTTCAAACAAAACAAAAAAACAAGCAGCCATCAATTATGAGAAATGTACACACGATTATGATGCACACCGTTTTGCACAAAACCCATGCTTATTGTCCTGGGACTAAATTTAGATGTCAGAATATGTTAAATAAAACATATCCAGTGCTCAGATTATACGTTAAGTCAAGTGTGCAACTGACAATGTTTGGCAAACATTTGCATATTGTTAGAAGACACATATCCCCTTTGATGGCTGACATGCTGGAGCCCAGTTACCTGCAGATTGGAAGGCTTAGGAGAGCAGGAGGAGGATAAATAGTGAGGCAGCAGATTGGTGAGAAAAGAAAAGTAGGAACTTGGCTGAAGAAATGAAAGCGATAGGAAAAGTTTTAGAAATACTGGTAGTCGACATGTCATTCTGGCTATCCTGTGGGCACCCTTACATTCTTCTAGTATCCCAAAAGCACGCCATCAGCTTGTAAGTTTATTTACTTTCTTCTCAGGATTCTGTCTAAACAGTTCTACTAAGGTAAGTTACATCAAGGGCACTTCACATTTGGCTGTAGCAGATTTTGCCAAAAAAAATGACAGCAAGTTTGAGGTAAAATTTAAGAAAGGAAAGAAAGAAGACAAATTTAGGTCATGAATTCACACCTTTTCTCCAATTGCTCCTGGAAGACCCAGCTCACCTGGATCGCCCTGTTGTAGGAAACACAATGACACCATTTACAAACACCTTTTAAATTCAAACTGAAACTTGAATTTTCCTAATTTTTTGTGTAAAGAAATAAAAATATGAACAGTTTTCCTTCATTCACAACAATCTAAAACCACTAAAAAACTGTGTCTAAAGCCCTGTCTAAAGATGGAGCGGTTCATTCCTCGCCCATTGCTTTGTAGCTGCTTTTCCAGTGTGTATACCACCTCCAGCTACAGTAGGATTTGCTGTTGTCCATCCATCCACTCCTTTTCTTAACCACTTATCCAATTTAGGGTCAGACAACAGATCACCAGTCTATCACAGGGCTAACGCAGAGAGACAGATAACCATTCACACTCACATTCACATGTATGGCCAGTTTAGAACTACCAGTTAACCTAACAACTGTGGGAAGAAGGTTGAGTACACACCTTTCTGGGCCCCAGAAACCCAGGACCTTTTTGCTAACCCCTGCACCACTGTGTCGCCAAAGTTACCTACTAGTTTCCTACTGGGAAAATGGAAGCTAGTTAGCATAGCTCGGTGGCGTTTTGTTGCAATTCCATCTGGAAGTCAGGTTTCACTCTTGTTATCTCAACAGCTACTGGACACTTGTAGCGAGCATTACACATTATACAATGGAGTGGGTGCAGCTAAAGCTAGCACTCAGTCTTTCTTGTATGCAGCTGTTGTGGCGGCAAATAAGATTAAAAAGTTTTCCCTAACAGGGAGTCCTGTGATCTAATCTTACACAGTAATTTAAATTAGAATTAATCACGACAGAGTAACAGGACCAAGCAACTGCTAACATCATGAGATGTTTACTGCCTGTGTGATCATTGGCACTCTTACACTGTAAAATATTTTTTAGTTGCTGTCCATAATTCAGGGGCAACTTCACTGCTGACTTTTCATTAAGAAATGTAAATTTCTTATTGTTGCTGATTATTATTATTATTATTTTTTTTAACTTTTGATAAAGTTACAGTGTAATCTCACATTCATGTTTTTAATCACTAATGTGAAGCTTTGGCATTTTAGGTCTACGGATGTTAAACATCAGATTTTGTTAGTGTTTAGAGAAGAAACAGTGATCTTCATAAAGTCATTACCTTCTCCCCCTTGGGACCAGGAGCTCCTGGAGTGCCATCAGTACCTGGTAAACCAGGCAAGCCCTAGAGATCAAAAGATTTGGTTCAGATAGACATTATAAGTTGATTATTGGTATTTGGTTAAACTAATTTCAGACACTTTGAGTGTTTAGGGATGCATTAGCTAGTGGTGTTGACACTTGACACTTACAGGTTGACCTGGTGCCCCGTCTTTTCCTGGTGGTCCAAATGCTCCAGAACTCAAGGCTGTGTCAGCTGTAGAGGGACCAGGAAGACCAGGAGGTCCAGGGGGGCCTGGGGGACCTGGTAGCCCAGGCAGTCCCTACATTAAGAGAAATAAACATTCAAATCCATCAGACTTTCACCTGCATAGCAAAAGAAACAAGGCTGATTAGAGAAACAAAGTTTTATTTTTCTCACCCGAACAGATTCCAGATCAGGGAATCCTGAGGCCTCCATATCCTCAAAGGTCTGAAACATATTTTAAATAAGTCAAATTTAAAAGAGTAGGCAGACTTTGGGCTTATATCTTAACATTAAGCAGCATGTGACTGGGACCAAGATTAACTCACAGATCTAAATCCTAGTCCAGGGGGTCCCGGAGGACCTGGAGGTCCCCTGGGGCCAGGATGACCTTCTCCACGGTTTCCCTGCAGGTACAAGACTCATTAAGACAAGGTAGGTCTCCACAGCAGAAATATACTTTTAAAATAATTCTTTTCACAGCTTGTTTTTGGTTCTTTTTTTTTTCTTTCCTATTACACTGTAAAGGTTTCCAACCTTCTCTCCTTTGGGTCCAGGGTCTCCTGGGGTTCCGGGGAAGCCTGGAGGTCCTTGAGGACCCTGGTTTAAGGAAATCATAATGTTAGGGCACTTGAGATGTCATGAGGTTTCTACAAAGAAAAGCAAAGAAGCAAGTGTCTATTCTATATTTAAAGTCATGTATTATTAGAAACAACTTACAGCTTTTCCATCCTCACCAGGATCACCCTGCGAGATTGAAATAAAGAATGATATGACTCAGAAGTAAGGCAAGTATATAAATAAATCAACTTGGCCACAGTTCTCAGTTCAGGGTCCCTTGTGTAGGATTCAAGAAGATCCATTGACAGAATTTGAATATCACTTTCGTTACGGATCACTGTGTTTCTGGTTCCTTAAAATTAGTCTTTTTTAATCTATAGAGAAATGGGGTAGTCTTTCACAGAGTCCCCCTTGTTGTTTCTACAGCAGCCCAGAATAGACAAACCAAACACTGATTCAGTAGAGGGTCTTTTGCATGTTTTTTTCTTTTTGCAGCCATTACAGGTTATCCTATTGGAAGGCCAAGTTTAGTTGAGGGTTCTTCAGTTGGCTGCAATCTGTAAAGTCACTGCTAAATTCTACACACTGCTCCTTTAAATTAGTTCAAATGGTTGGATAGAAAGGTCAACACACTACAACTAAAGAAAACCTATAGATAAAACACAAGCAGACCAAGAAGACATGTAAGTTAAGTTA
Organism: Paratilapia polleni; assembly: GCA_015106735.1. Taxonomy (NCBI): domain Eukaryota; kingdom Metazoa; phylum Chordata; class Actinopteri; order Cichliformes; family Cichlidae; genus Paratilapia; species Paratilapia polleni. The sequence continues at coordinate 16,118 of VUQI01028533.1, read as the reverse complement.
ATACGTGCTCTAAATACACATAACACAACCAGTCTGCTTTTTTCAGTTGCTTTGTCAGTTGTTAAGTAATTGTTAAGTAACTCCCTCAATTACCTGAAAGTTTCTAACAGTAACTGTTGACACTGAAGCAAACGAATGTGTTGTCAGATTAAAGACGAGGTGTCCTTAGTTTTATTTTATCTGTGTCATCTTAAGTTTCAGTGCTTTGAGCTCTCGGCCACCGTGTATTCAACCTCTTCAAAAGGAAGGAAAAATATTTGAAAACTTGGAATAAACCTTACATTTCAAAATACATGCTGTGACAGATACAGTAAAGGCAATGCAACAACAGCAGCATGTTTGCTGCATTTAGTGTTTTCAGGTAAACTAATAATCTTGAGTCTACTAACTGGCTCCCCATCAGCTCCTGGAGGACCCTGGGGGCCTGGCGGTCCAGGTGGTCCTCTGGGTCCAGGAGCTCTCGAAACAACTGATCCATCACTGCCGACTGTATACTCAGGTGCGGGCCCTGGAGGACCAGGAGGCCCGGGCAGTCCAGGTGGGCCTGGCTCACCCTTTTTACCTTGATAGCCAAAGCCTGCACTGCCCTGGAAATGAAAAAGCATCAGTGTTTACTGAGTATGAAATTAGAAATGTAAAATTTTCAGTGTCCGTCAAACTAAAGTACTAAAAGTGCATCAGTCATATTTTTTCGGAGTGATAAAAACAGAAGAAACCACAATCAGAATAATTAACCCCTTAACAACCACCACATCTTCAGCCACCCCTCTAGGATTAAGACTAGGTTAATATCCACCTCCCTTTTTGGGGAATTTTTCCATCTATTTGACACATCCAAAAGAAAAGGCCTAAAACAGAAGAACTGTAAGGCCAAGATGCATGTAAGGCAACGTCTTCTGAGCATGTTTAACATGTGGCTAAAATACTACCTAACTCCAGGCCTAAATGTGTCGCAGGCAACCTGACGGATGTTAAGAGATTTTGAAGCAGAGCTGTCCACCCAAGGGGCCACGAAGAACAGGCAAAATCATATTTAATTTTAGTAGTTTAGACTCATTGTGCATGCCTGAGAGACCCAAATCAAGGAGCCAAAAGTCATTCAAACAAAGAGACAATCTGTTACTTACCTTTTCTCCCTTTGCCCCAGGTTCTCCCTGAAAATAAAAGAAGAGATAATAAAGTCAGTGAGAGCAGAATTCAAAGGCTTTCTAATTTGACTTGGAAAAAAAGAGCAGACAAGAAGTACATCTCCAGTAGTTCACACTGAGTGTATACTCTTTTAATTGGTGGTGGCATTTAAATGATACCTACATAAATTTTAAGTTTAATTTAAATAGATTTTATAGTATGTTATCATATTTCTGTTGTTGCATGTCTGTGTTCTATGACAACATAATTTCCCAGTTTTCCTTTTTGTGTGTGTGTATTTGGATTAGTGTACTTCATGCATGTTGTCTTATGACAGAAGAAAATTAAAATCTGTGCAGATTGATCCCAAAGGAACGCTCCCCCTTGCGTTCCTTTGGGATCTTTTTACCAGATCTTATATCACTGCTACTCTTGTTTGTACCAACTAACTCCAGGGTTCTTGGCCCTTGGGGACCAGTGCTGGCCCTTAGTAGCTTTTTGTGCCACCTGTGAGCAAGACGAGGAAAGTCTACACAGCTGTACACGTCATTCATCTACAGTTCATGCCATACTAAGATACAGACACAAAGCGAGGCCAAGGGAGCATTTCCATTTAATTTGAGCTTTTCTGTTGAAGCCATCACATTAGATTAAACATTACTAACATTAATAAATAAAGCCGGTGTCAAGAAATGTCACCTCTCTAAAAAAAAAAAACTCTATAACCCAGTACAAAATTAACAATTACAAAATGAAAACTATTGTTCTCCAGACAGACGTGTTGGAAACACTGAATAATGTGTGTTTTTTGTTGTGCTGTCCAAATGTTAAGAACCCCTGAGTTGACCTAGTGTATCCTTCAGCAGGAAGCTTTAGATAAGAAACTGTTTCAAGGCCTCATCAGTGCATTCCAACATACCAGTTAGATACACAACACTGAATTTATCTACTACAAAGGCTGATCAAATAATAGAGTCCAAACCTTTTCTCTGTGGGATCCACCCCGTGAGCTGGAGCCAGAGCCTGCTTCTCCCTTCGGCCCAGTTGGACCCCTCTCTCCCTTCTCTCCTCTGTCCCCTTTGTCGCCCTTTTCTCCTTTAGCCCCAACTAGCCCAGGAAAACAACAACAGAGGACAGAGTCATTAATATCCTCATGAAAACCTTTCAAAAATGATTAACGACTGTATCCCACCTTCCAAACAAATAAACAGGACATTTCCTGCTCCCAAAAGAAGAGAAGGAAGGAGTAAAAGAAAATGACTTTTTGCCTGATGGAGCACAAATCTGTGTGTGCACAGCCATAACTTTCAGGCCATGGGAAGGTTTGATGGTGGTCACTGAATACACCTACCCACACCTGCATGCACAAACACCACAATATTTATTTTCTGGTGTGACCTGATTTGACCTCAGACCCTTCTCACTTTTAGCAGGAAGCTGCTCATTTTCAACAATGCTGGCATGCACAGCAAAATGATGTTCAATGCAAGAACATCTTCAGTATTTCAGGTTTAAGAAAATTTTTTAAAAAATCCCATGCAGAGTAAGGGTTATAAATCAGCAGGGAATAAACTTAATGCCACTTATCAGAGCATTAGCAGCCCAAGCTAAAAGGCAACTATTCCTGCACACTAGTCCTCCTTGAAATAAAATATCCATGTGAATATTTACCAAAATTTATTTTCTACCCATTCTCCACCCACTTCATTCCCACTGCCTTGCTTGTTTATTCTTAGCTCTTCTGTTTTTTCCTGGGAGTTTAGTTTTTCAGGGCATCACAGCCATAAATGCCCACTTTTAATGTGTCAGCCACCCTTCATGATTTTAAAAGCATTTAGATATATGCATGCATTCCTGCACCTGTGTGCATTTATAATCCATGTGAAGTCCTGCGTGAGGACTACACATGAGGTAAGCAGAACATCAGGACAGAAAGCAGAAGGGATACATGATTTGGATGCTTTGTCCATGGTTTTAAACGTCCCTTGACCCACCTTGCGGCCCAAGAAGTACAGGGCTGGACTCCACAGAAAGTGAAATGTACTGGGAGTCACTTGCTGAACACAATGCAAAAGACAGTGTTAAATTAAGTTTCCAGAATATTTTAAGACAGTTACATGGAGGCTTTGGGACATGAACCAAACTACTTTGTTTTGACCATTAAGCTGTGATAGAGGAACCCCGTTTTTGTCTTGTGTGAAAAATCTTGCTACTGTTTTCTGCATCAAAAACAGTGGGTTTAAATCAGTGCCAGTAGTGACATTATGCTCTGACATGCAGCCTACTTGAAAATGCAAGGATAGTTTGGCTTGGGCAGCACTACAATGACAATATACCAGGATTTTGAAGTAAACCCTTGACAGTGATTTCCAGTAACGTAAAAAAAACAAAAAAAACAAAACAGGCTCCTCTTTTGGCTGAAATGAAGTCATGTATTGTAGCGCACTACACAAAAATGCCACCAGAGGGCAGTGTGTACTGGTAAACATTCAGCTGAGCTTATTAAACTGTGAAAAGTTACAATAAGCAGTAGTAAATGAAGTGTAGCTTGTAAAGTGTTCATGGGATTTCGTTTTTACTCTCGTTGATAAAGGTGAGCTGGCCAACACAGACAACGCTGTGTGTACTATTAGCCTCTAGAAAGTTGTGGCTAAAAAGGGTAACACTTTAAAACTGCCAGTCTGTCATCGCCAAAATCACATCATCTCTGCTCAATCCATCTGGAAACTGGAGTTAGGGATATGGCCAACTTGACTGGCAGGTGTCCAGCTGTAACCTTCACCTCTTCTAATTGGAGTCAGTGAGCTGGACCTCAAGACTTCCTTTGTGCTGCTGGTGCCTTTTGGAGCATTTGTAACATGATATAGCTTATTGTGAGATACAGACATTCCCAGAAGATTGTGCTTCAGTTTTTGTGATAAGAACTGTAGTTTTTTTTTTTTTTTTGTCTGTTACTTAGCACTAATTAGATGGCATATGTGTGTCTGTGCATTGTACCCTTTTATCAGCATTAGCTGATAGCTTAGCACTCACTTCGTTGCCCAAAATGCCAACATTGAGGTCAAAATGCGCAGCACAGAACTAATATGTGACGTCATGTTAGCTACGTCCATCTTTTCTGCACAATCTATGGTCAGTGTCAAAGTATCATCAGCTCTTCCAGCAAGAGTCAATGATAGAAGGCAGGCTGTCCCTAGCTACTGATTTCTAAATCACCTAAATGGAAATTTAAATTTAGACTAATGAACTTGTCTACTACTAGAAAGCGCCCTCGGTGTGACTAACATTAGTAGTGCAGCAGCAGCAGTCTTTCGGTGTAGACTAAAGTCACACCAGAACTGAATGTGGTTGTGCTTTGGTCAAGCTGTTACGTTCGTTTATTTTCACAGACATATTTTTAGTTTTACAAATGGCATCTGTCCCCACTTAACACCTTGCTAATTTACAACATCAGGTATGAGTAATGAACCCATAATGAGTTTCAAATTCTCCATATTGTGGCCTTTGATGGTTTCCTCTTTGATACCTGGTAAAAAAAAAAATTGAAATTGGTACATAGCAGCAGAGGGAAATAATGCATTCTCATATATAAGTAGTATCTCACTACTAGTAGTAGCATGGGTTAAATCTTTAAATAAAGTGCACAATTTAAATAATTTATTATTTATACTTGTAGTATGTGAGCTACTACTAGTATATGAGAATATGTAATTGTGAATACATTTTAGTATAAATGCATTATAACTAAGGACAAAATTTTAAATGAAATTGTAATCAGAACAGTGAAGATGAAATTTAATTTACATGGCAACCTAATGACAAGGAATCCAGCCTGTGTTGCATTACTCATATTGTCCAGTAGATGGAGACATTTGTCAGCAAACCTGTTTATAACAAGCTCTGACTAACTGAGCTGTCCGTGTTGAGTATGAGCTCAGAAACACCATGTGCTCCCATAAAACTCCTCCAGTTATACCCAGCAGGTGAGCTTGTGTCAGCATGTGGAAGTATACCATTTATTTTTCATCTCTGAAAGTAAAATGATACATTTATTAAAGACACTGACATTTGCTAGGGGCTGATTCAAAAGAACCTGTAAAAAACACTGGGCTTCTGTGAAAAGATTAACTCATTGCCATCCTTAACAACAAAAAAAAAAAAAGTCTGTGTTCACATAAACTCACCAGTCTCTCTCGCAATGGATGACTGCTCGTTCCTGGTCATCGGTGGTTGCTGAATGGGCCTCAAAGTAGTTTGTGGAGTAGTCTGCAGAAAAATAATCACACAACAGACAGAGAAACATATTTAAAAGGGCAGCGGATGACATTTACTGGAAGATCCGATGAGCTTGCTCTAGATTTTATAGCTTGATTTCTCCTCCATCCACTACACTGAAGAGCCGTGGAAATAATACTGCATCTTGGGAAAAAGTTTTCCTTGTTAACATTGATGCCAAACAATCCCAACCAAAATGACTCATGTTTCGGCACTGCGGTGCCATTCATCTGCATTGATGTTTACAGACTGCAGCCAAAACTCTCTTACTAACTAACAAAACTGTTTCCCAGCTCTACACCAGGCCGTTTCAAAGCATGATTGAGTCAACATGTGCACTCTAAGTTAGAGACCCAGTACAAATTTCTTTTTACTGGAAAACTGCTTTTGTTGTTGAGTACTGTAATTGCCGTTTGTGTGTCAATCGCTGTCGGACATCTCATACCTGGGCTCTGTTACAGACCTCCTCTTTATGTGAACCTTATGAAAGCTAACAAGAAACACAACCTACAGCCCAACACACTGAACTGGCTGAGTGTGCATGTGTCTAGTCATCCTATTGCTGCTGCCTTATCTATGTGGTAGTAATACAGTGTGTTGTGTTCATGCAATTTGTTGGTCAAAGACACAACTTATGTAGTTTTGCCTCTGTACACCACCACAGTTGATTTTAAATCAGTCAATATGTGATTAAGATGTTCAGCTTTAATTCAGGGGTTTTACAAAAATTTTGCATTAACCGTTTAGCAATTAAAGCCATTTTTATACACAGTCCCCCATTTTCAGAAGCTCAAAATTAATTGGGCAATTGATTGACAAGAGGTTTTTATGGCCAGATGAGGCCTGTTCCCTTGTTATTTTATGACAAATAGACCTAATATCTGAAGTTTATTCAAAGTGCTGAATTTATATTTTGCTTTTCACTGTAATTTTAAACATGAGGCCCAAAGAGAGTCAATGCAAGTGAGGGAGGCCATCATTAGGCTGAAAAATCAGAGAGAAACAGCTCATGATATGACGTGTACCATATCATCTCTCAAACATGGTGGAGCTAGTGTTATGGCATGAGCATGTATGCCTGACAGTGGAACTGGGCAGTGCTTCACAGATAACAACCCAAAGCATACTGCAAAAGCAACCCAAGAGTTTCTCAAGGCAAAGAAATGGGATATTCTTAGATGGTCAAGTCAGTCACCTGATCTCAGCCCAATAGAGCATGCTTTCAGTTACTGAAGGCAAAGAGACCCACAAACAAGCAGCAACTGAAGGTGGCTGCAATAAAGGCCTGGCAGAGCATCTCAAGGGAGGAAATGCAGCATTTGACAATGTCCATGGCATCTAGACTTAAGCAGTCATTGACTACAAAGGATTTTCATCCAAGTCCTTAAAGCAATCCTTATAGTTAAAGTTATGTTAATTTCTCCAATTAACATTTGAGCCTCTGAAAATGTGTAACTGTGTATAAAAATGCCATTCCTTAACAGGTAATGCAGAGGAAAAAAATGTGCTACTCATTTTCTATTGAAAATAGAATGTCTGATTAAAGGGCCATATTAATATATCACCTTCAGATTATCGAGAACAAACTAGAGTTCTTCTTCTTCTTCAAAAAAAAAGGAAACAACATGAAAATCTGTCTCAACAGCATTAAAATCAGAGAAAAATGCTGCTCTTAAGGAATACATTTATATCTGCCTACCTCAGCTGCCAGTGGAAAGGTCTTAACTGAGCACACAAGCAGCTCTGCCTTCCTTGTAAAATAAATATAGTCATCTCTAATTTGGACAGTTTCTCAGCTTTAAATAATTCCAAATCTCCTTCCATCGTTCATTATATCTGTAGTAGCTTTTGCTTAATTATATTTATAAAAAAGGACAAACTGCTTACATGCATGGGTAATTAGACTCATTATGTTTTTGTTTTTGCCCCTTCAATAACGTTATGAGTTTTTTTGGATAAAGAAAAGACAACCCGCAATCTGCCAACAATCTTGTGATACTAGAAACAGCAGGCCTTAGAGACGCAACAGGAACAATTAAAGGTTAGGTGAGGCGAGATCAGTTATGTTCCCAAAGCAACAGGAAATAATGCAAATACTCCCTCTCTTTGACTCATTCTTCACCAGTGACACACCTCAAATGGTCACCTGAGGAATTCAAGAGGGGAGTGGGGTGAAGAATGTAGGAGGGGGGGCAGCTAAAAGGCCAAAGTGATGCCATTGTTGATAATTAACCGGTTTCCTCTCTGGGACAAACTTCTTCCCACTGTGTTTCACAGCACTGACTATGCCAAGAATCTGGCTAGACCATTATTGACTGTTCAAAGTTGTATTAATGTGATAAAGAATACCCTACTTGTTCACTCCTTTACCGATCCATCATAGTGGGGGATGATGGGTGGGAGGCTCATTTAGAACATAGTGTTGATGGATTTGAACCACACAACTCCCTGAATTTAAGAGCAGGTATGCAGCTCCCTCGGCAAGGAACATATTCCACCTCCACAGAAGTGCAACCCCCCCCTCTTTCTATCTCTCCCAGCACATGCCGTCTTAAAGTATCACAGAAAGAAACTTTTTGAAATTTGCACATATTTGTGGTTGGCCTGAGGATGAAGGGAAAACAGTCGAGCTGTTTAGAAAATGCAGCAAACAGGGTGTTGGGTAACAGAGGAATCCGATTTAGAAAGAAGAAATGATCTGAACAGAACCAGTGCTACGTCTCATTAAGACCCAACTGCACACAAAACGCAAGACGAGGTTGAAAGTAGGGTGAAAAACAGAGCCTGCTTCAGCATTTCCCAAAGAACACAACATATTAAGTAGTAACAGGTCATTTCACAACACTGATCTGTGCAGATTTCTGTCTTCTCTGCTTAATCTAGTTGCACCAATTGGATTTATTACGTGAATCACTCTGAATGTTCACTGTGTTCTCCCTTCTGAACCATTTTCTTGGTTCTTGGTTTCCTTGGTGAACAGTTGAAAGCCTACGTGCACGTTTTCTTGATCCGAGGTATTTGAAATCCATCGTATCAAAAATGGTAGGAGATATGTACAAATAAACCCAAGGAATTCAGTCTTGACAAACTTTAGTGTTAGATGAGTGTTCATTTATTCACATTTAGGATTTATAAAAATGGCTGAACTCTTTTCTGACCAAGAACTGCTTCAGGTAAGTATGCTTTAGAAACATTTCCTCTTTGGGCGTCATGCTGAACGGGACATTTCAATCCCAGCTGTGACACTGTTAAGGATGACTGACTCGCTCTGCCATCTATCACCATGAATTCCAGGATGACAAAATGGAAAGTCTCACTTATACAACTCTCCCTGTCTAACTTGTCCTTGCCCAGACTTGCTTTAATTGCACCACTTGGACAATTGTGCAGAGTGTAGGTTATACTTTGTGTGAACAGATCATCATCATCATCATCAGATGGAAAGCACTGGAGTGGGAATTAAATGCCAGCTGTTGTCTTTTATATTACATTATATATTATATGATGCTAATAAACGTCTGGGAAGATGGAAAAAAAAACCCTTGTAAATGCAGTAAGGCACTGAGGCAGAGTATGTAGGCCTGTAATGATGAAGATACTTCCGACTTGAGGTACCTGCCCTCCCCTCCACCTTCTCCAATTTTCTTTCCACCTCTGTCAGTTCCTGTATACACATTTGATTGAGAAACCAGTCAGAATAACAAAGCCTTGAGGCCAGGGGCCTCTAACTTGGATCAGATTGAGTCCAAATTGACATCTGGTTTTTCTAACTCTTCACTATAATTGTGAGTGGGAGTGCATGCGTGCAAGCACAGTGCATGGTGGTGCAGGGTGGAGGACTGTGCTATTTTTCAGCCTGCGTGGCCGTCTGTGAGGGTGGGAAGATGTAAGTGGGTGTCTGTGGAATCTGTGCGTGAGAGTGAGAGAGACAGAAAGCAGAGAGAGAGAGGAAGATAGAAAGACAAAGCGGTTAGAGATAGAGTGAGTGACAAAAAGGGGGATGATGGAAGTCACCAAAAGATAGTCGTAGATGAAGGGAACCTGCATGGGTGTGTGAGTGAACTGAGCAGTGTAAATGTGAGGAAATGTGTGTGTGAATAGCAAAGAGATAAAAAGAGACTAGTTTGTGGCCATGCTTGATCCATGTTACAAGTTTATCCAGAGATAACTCCACACAGGAGTGAGCCAGATCTCTACAGTGAAACATTAAAAGTGCAAAACCTCTGTTGCAAGCATTACTTTGTATTAGGACACCAATAAGCTAAAACAATATTTTTAAATAGGATTAAGTCCCTCACCACAGACTAATGTGTTTGAAGCCTCGAGTTGGGTACTGCTAGAATGGATTGAATAGAAGGGACACTCTGCTTTGATCCGTCATTACATTGTAGAGTGTATTTGTGGTGGGACATGCACGCTTTCTTAAATTAAGTATTAAATAATACATTTATAAGGTGCTCCACTGCAAAGACATCAGATAAGGGATTAATAGAATGAGCTGCCTCTACAGGGAGTTTCTCATTACATGGATGGACCCCAACTCCATGGACTTGGACTGCAGTTGGTAGTCCTTGTTCTGTTCTGCTGTGTTGGTGAATTCAGCGTAGTGGTACACGAGCAACCCCCCAAGAGAACAACAATGACCCTTGTGTCTTGTCCAGATGTAGTCCCAGACACTAGAGTTGGAGTTTGTCTGGCCACAGGACCAGAATCAACGAGGACCGGCCCAGCCAGCTAGCCAGCCTTATGTAGGGAAACACAAGACAGGAAGAGCCTGAGCTACCTGGTTGACTGTGAGTGAACTTTTAAAATAAGAGCAATGCAATTGGTCATTAGTAAATCAGTTGTAGATAGTGTTGTGCTCTTGAAGGGATGAAAAAAATAAAAATTCTAAAAATTAATTGCCAAATATACTTTGCCAACAGTTGACATACCTGGGTGGCAAGTTAAAGTTTGTGTGAAAAACACCGACAGCAGAATAGAGCATCCCTCCAGGTGATCCAGTCTAGCATCAGTCCCTCACGTTAGGCATTTTGGCTCTCACCATTTTGTTTTTTTGAAAGTATGCGTGGCATACTGAATGAGAACCAATGACACTATGCATCCTCCACTCGTTAGTCACTTGTCAATCACCAGGTAGCCATGCCTTAAATCATACTCTTCTTTATCATCTACTTTACTCTAAATGGGACCATAACTCACCAAACAAACATAATATTGTATTAAATAAGATTTGAAAGTAATGATTCAGACCATAAACTCACAAGTTCGATGAGTCATCCCCTGCTGGCCATTAGAAACAAAGCCGGTTTAAAGCACTTTAACATTTGCTTTGTATTTTAGACCTCGAGGATACGTCAATCTTGTACTTGTACAGTTTCAGATTATAGTTTCATCTTGCTAAGGTTGTTTCCTTTCCAGTCTGACAAGAGCAAACTCTTTATAAAAGGTCTTTGTCCCCAAATGTATACGACAGAAGCATCTCATTTTCCAGACGTCCACACAGCAGTTTTTAATCTTCCACGAGGGATGAGTGGTTACTCACTTATGTCGAGTAATTTGAGACATCAGTGGTATATCTAACACTGGGATGACTAAGTTTACAGAAGCACAGTCAGTACATGTCTGATTTGGTAGGCAGTTTGAATCCTCTTTATGCAATAAAACATTCTTATGCACATTTGATCCACAATTTTGAAGCAAACTCATTAAGAAATGGCAGCCCAAACCATTGTTTACAACACAGTGCAACAAGAAGTATAACCAAAATAACAGTGCAGTCAAACATAAAGAAAAAAAGACAAAGATAAACCTCCACAGAAAATGAAGCTCAAGAATACAGAAGAGTTGTTCCGTACCGTCCATGTATGTTTTTCCATGCCTGGTCTTGGGGGTCTGGTCTCCACATAACCGCTTCCTTCCCCTGAAGCCTGAGGAGACCAATCATACATTTTTACACTTCATTTTATCATTAACAAGACGATATTCTTGGTTTTATTCAGTGCTGTGACCATTATAAACCTGAAAATGTTCTTTTAACTGTGTGCAGCATGTGTCCATAAACTCTTGACCTGAATTTTTTATTTTTTTGGTCAAAGCCAAGTCAGATCTAAAGAAATTCTGTGATCTGTGGGAGAGTTTTCAGTAAATTTGTGTGCATATATATTAACATCACGGTCTCTTTCTTATCTGTGATCCCTGTGACAGTGCCTGTGGTCTCTTGTGGTCGACTGTGTTGTATTTATGTTGCCTTCTTGGCTAGGTTCCATGTTAAACAGATTTTATGTCTGCACTAATGCCAGTAAGTCAAATGCATACATATTTGTTGTAATAATTTACAGTAAGAAGCTCTCGTACAGTAAACTCCTATTAAATTCAAGTACTTTTGGTATATCAGTGTATTCCGTGTGTTGTCAAAACATGAAAACAGCTGTTAGGTTGCTATTGGAGATAAAAGGCACATCCTGAAATGGGAAACCTGTGATTTCCCCATCTAATCCAAACATCATCTAAAGATTTGATGACAACAAGCAGTAAAGTCTCAAACTTTATTCTGTCAGTAAGGACATGGTTTTGGTGGTCTGGGTGAGCGGAACAGCTGTGAATGTTTTACTAAATAACAGTCAAGACTGCTGGTGGGCTGCAGCGAGGCACCTGTGTTTGTGTCTGGGTGGTCAGGGTCAGCGGTGAAAAGGCTGCTCTCAGACTTTTAGTTCTTACAGAATTACTATTGGTTGTAAGTGATATGTACTGGACTACAGCAACAGCTTTCAGTAAAATGTCCATCACTTGTGTTACTTTAAGACATGCCACAATTTAGCTGTTTTTATTTCCTTTACTTCTAAAAACAGTGGTTAACTGATTCCAATTTAAGGGTTTATGTCAACAGAACTGAGCCTTAAGTCTAACGTTAGATACGTCAGTTAATTTGCCCATGTCTAACTTTCCATTCTTGTGCACAGATGCACTGCAGGCTATAACCCAAAGAGATATACTATCAGAATTCACAGTTATATTTCAGACTGTGGTAGATATAAGGTAGTTTCTTAGTTTAGGGCAATAACTGTGGATTTTCCCAGCTCTAAAGATTACTGTTGAGCCGGCAATTAACATTAGCTCCATAATGTGGTTGAAAGCTGGCCTTTTTCATGTTTTAAATGGGATTCGGCACATCCTTAAAAACATCTAGGGTCCAGTTACCTGAATTTTAGGTCCTAAAACGACTTAAAAGTCTTGATTACAAATTTTACAGATCTGAAACATAGATTGGATTGGATTGAACTTCAGACTAGCTTTTAAATGTATTTTTCTTTTCAAAAGTATTGATCACACTGTAAGGAAGCTGCAAAATTAAATCAACATGGAGCCAATAACCACAAATGCAAACTATGCAACCTGGTCAGAATTTATCGGCACACACATAGCTAATGTTGGCAACATTGCTTTCATCTAATATAAGTTCAGTGAGATCTGGTTTGAGAACAGAGCCGTTAGTGTAGTTATGTTTGATGGTGACTAATTTACTGTTCAAACAGAAGACAGAAATCAAACCACTCATGTAGTCCTAAGTGAAAACTGAAACCATTAAAAGCATTCTTCAATAATCAAATAGTATTTTAAATGTTAGTAACATGTGTGGCACTTTGTACTGTGCATACCTTTGCACACACAATGTCAGAGTAGTTTGCTGGCTAACATTAGCAATGTTATCACCTTGCAGGCTAAAGTCCACATCATTGACGGTATAAAAGACGGACGTAGCTTCCAGGTCCAAAAAGTGAAGCCAACACTGAAGTGCCTTAAACCTGCATTCTTTTGAACGGCCACCAAGGGGGCAATGCCTGTAGTTGCAAAAAGACTTCTTGTTCTATAGAAGTCTATAGGAAAACAGCCCTGGGACTTGACCTCTGTAAACACTTCAAGTCTACAACCTCATTGGTTCATATGGCCAACAACTTGACGATTACAAGTCGTTAGTCAACAAGCTTGTTTTTTCAGTCAGATCCACCCCGTTTTTGTATTAGGTTTCAAAACACCCAACAGGTTAAGATCCCAACAGGTAAAAAGCTCGCCTCAAGGCTTCAGAACAGGACTTCACAAACTAATGGGTGACGTCATGGTAGCTACTTCCATCTTTTATACCGTCTATGGTCCACACACCTGTGCAGAATGTGGTTACACATTGGTCTGGTTGAATGGTTTTATACCAGTTTACTCAGACACAACCTACATACACCCATTTATTTTCTATATATCAAAATGCTGCAGAACTGTGCTAGTTTTGGATGACTGTTATCTGTCTTTCCACTTTACTTTGCCCGTTTACAGCTTCCCATCTCAGAGAAATAGGGATGCTGTATCCCCACCTGTTGGCAGGTGTTGTTGTAACATCTTAGAACCAACAGTAAACTGGTGTTATACAATAATATAAAGTATAAATAATGATATGAGTGTTTCTGGTGCCAACTAGCAAGGGTACCAATGTTCACTTTAGTCAATAGTTGAACCTTGTTGAAAATTATGAATATGCAGCCTTTTTTAGCAGTATTCCTAACTTCCTTAAACATAATACAGATGTTCAGTCACATGTAGTTAGTGATAGGGATGTGATAAGTTATTACTCACCATATCTGAGTCATCTTCATCCTCTTCACAGTGCCTCTTGGCAGCAAAGGGATCTCCCACCACCCTCAGCTCACCGATCACACCCTGTTGCAAAGCATGTACATGGTGTTTAAATGTTTGGTGATAATCATAACAGTACAGCTCTTCTTCTCACATACACGACATGTCCTGCTGCCAGAATATAAATATTATAAATATACATGCTTATTTCTGAACTTGCTGCTTGGGTTTAATTATATTTCTTAGGGAATTCCCCCTTCCTCAAAATCAGAGGGGCTATTGATGTCTCTGTCTGTGAAGTGCCACTATCTGTGCCTCAAACACACCATCTGATACATGTTCCCACACAGGATACTCGCTCAGATAGAATGAATGCTATCTTCCTGCCTATCAAAGGGCCATTAGCTGTGTATGTTTAGGTGGTCTTTCTGCTGTGGAGTTATTTGAAGTTGACTCTTCAGGACACATTTATGTCCTGAGAAAAACGTCAAATGGATTTTTTAAGAGAACTTTGAAGATAAATAGCTCTCTGACATTTTAACCCTGTCTTTTAATGGTTGTGCTAAAGTTGCACAGGCCTATTCCGTAATATTTCTATACAGTGTATGCCCCTTTTTTATCTTTAGTCCTTTAGATCTTCACAATAAATCTTAGATTTTGTTCACAAGAAGGTTAAATCTTGTCATTACAGTATGTTTTTTGCTGGTGATGGATAATAAGAAAAGATATCCACTTAAAAAAAAAATCCCATTTTAGAATGGAATGTCCTTTTTAAAAATACAAAATGTAAATATTTAAATGTTTGTAGGAGCTTGCCAAGTCTTGATTTGATTAAGGAAATTAAATTCACAAGACCTCAGGAGCCCTAGGGCCATGCTCGGGTCGACACACAACACATGGCAAACGAGTCATGAAATAAAATCCGTGTTAGGATACCTTACTTCAATAAGCAGTTTAGAAAACGTCTTCCTGCTGAACCATCCAACCACAAGGAAATATTTTAGAGTGGATTGTGCCAAAAAACCTGAAGCAGAGTGTAGCAGTGTTACCAGTGTTAAAAAGTGGTTTTCAACAACATAAGCAGCTGTTTTCAGTCATAAAAAAGACTGAAACAAGTGTGACAGCAGAGAAGGGAAGTAAGATGTGTTTTTTCAACTCGGAGTACACTAAAGACGTTATTGCAGGGGTTGGAGCCAGGTGGGAAATAGACATTAGAAAATGAAATATATTTAATAGTATAAAATTCTATATTATGTCATTATTTATGTAACAGATTTCTTAAACAGATGCTTTTAGCAAAGGATGGAGGGCATATCTGTCTTTTTTTGCAATCTTGTTAGTCAAAAGTGCCTGTAGCCTTGTAGCTTCCAGCCATTATCTTCTCTCCTCTATTCATTTGTGCTCCTTGTCCGGGACAGGGTTTATACAGAGAGTGGAATACACAGTGAAACGGAGAACAGAGGAGAGGAGAGAAACTAGTGCAACCAATGTCTACATCAGTTATTGCGTAATGGTCAACACCACAAAATGGATACTTAAGATACCTTTTGATACCAAAATTCTGAAAATGTGATAGTACTTGTTTTCCTTTTTTTCCTTGTTTTGTTTGTTTGTTTTTTTAAAGTACCATACTTACTGCATATGTATGTACATATACATATACTATATTGCCAAAAGTATTCACTCACCCATCCAAATCATTGAATTCAGGTGTTCCAATCACTTCCATGGCCACAGGTGTAGAAATTCAAGCACCTAGGCATGCAGACTGCTTCTACACACATTTGTGAAAGAATGGGTCGTTCTCAGGAGCTCAGTGAATTCCAGCATGGTACCGTGATAGGATGCCACCTGTGCAATAAGTCCAGTTGTGAAATTTCCTCGCTACTAAATATTCCACAGTCAGCTGTTAGTGGTATTATAACAAAGTGGAAGCGATTGGGAACGACAGCAACTCAGCCACGAAGTGGTAGGCCACGTAAAATCACAGAGCGGGGTCAGCGGATGCTGAGGCGCATAGTGCGCAGAGGTCGCCAACTTTCTGCAGTCAATAGCTACAGACCTTCAAACTTCATGTGGCCTTCAGATTA
>VUQI01028532.1:0-11696 GCA_015106735.1 Paratilapia polleni | reverse complement strand
ACAAGAAGAGCTGGCTTGGGGGGGGGGCAGAGAAGAGATACCATACATACTATGGGAGAGAGAAGGCAAAAGTTAATAGTGGGAATAGTAGTGGAATACAAATGCATCATGAGTAAAAAGAGGGGAGTGGAGAAGAAGTCCTCAGTGCATCATGGGAAGTCCCCCAGCAGCTTGAGCCTACAGCAGCATAACTAAGGGATGGTTCAGGGTCACCTGAGGCAGATTCTATGACTTGAAACCGACCACTAGTTGTCTGATCAGCTTTTTTTCACAATACATTTGTTTCCTGTATAATCTTTACCATTACAGGTGGAACAGGCAGTATAGATCCAGTTTCCTCATTTGTATCATAATGTATTTTCCATAGTACAAGCTATGATTGAAATAAATAAGTTATCATTGAAGAGAGAGAAAAGGCTTAAAATCGCTAATTAACTCATGGGTTAAAGATGTGAATGAGATGCCTCCTGACTTAAAATACAGTTACATTAATGAGAGTGGGTCCAGTAAACAAGAGTGCGTAGTCTCTAAATCTAAATCGGAAAATCTACAGTGGCTAATAAATATTCACTTTTTACTGATGGGGAGCTTTCTGGTCTGCTGCAGACAAGCCTGGAATGCAATTTATTTTGCTGTACTCACAGTCCAGTCCACACTTGCCCTAGCCTTTACTGTTGACTAAAAAGAGTCAACCAGTAAAGAAAATCCTTTGAACAATTCCCTCAGTTCTCAGCCTTCTAGAAATTAAATTTATTCAAATATATACTTTTACTTTCCTCAAGTCTTTTAGTTTTTTGTATTACAAAGCATTAAAAATGACATCTGCTTTAGCCATTTTATTCCCTTTTTCCTCTAGGCCCGTAAATACATAATGGATGCAGTGGGAGAGAAGTACACTGAAGGGGTGATTCTTGACTTAGAGAAGATGTGGGAGGAATCTGACCCACGAACACCTCTCATCTGCTTCCTGTCAATGGGCTCAGATCCAACTGACTCCATTATAGCACTGGGGAAGAAGCTAAAGATTGAGACCCGATATGTCTCCATGGGACAAGGGCAAGAGGTTCACGCCCGCAAGCTTCTGCAGCAAACTATGGCTAATGTGAGTCTTGGGATGTTACTACTGTTTTACCAGTACAGATGTAAGCAATATGTTCAACTAGACATTATGATGCTCTGACTCTGATGATTTGTCTTTGAAACTTATTAAAGTTTTTGTGGGGTTTCTTGACCTCATCACTTGACAGTCCTTGATATGAATGATAGGCACACTACTGTCTTTGTCCGCAGGGTGGCTGGGCCTTACTCCAGAACTGCCACCTGGGTCTGGACTTCATGGATGAGCTAATGGACACAGTGACAGAGACAGAGTTTGTCAGTGACAGCTTCCGTCTTTGGATGACCACTGAGGTCCACAGACACTTTCCCATCACACTTCTCCAGATGTCAATCAAGTTCACCAATGAACCACCACAGGGCCTCAAGGCAGGGCTTAAGAGAACATATGGAGGTAAGGTTTGGTTTAGTTTAGCTCAGTTTAAAGAAATCTAGAATTATTAATCATAATAGCCATGATGATCTTGAAAATAAACTAACTTATAAACAGATCAGACTAGTCTGTGTGATTGAGAAAGAGGAACTAAGGGAATAAAATCTATTTTAATATTGATGTGTACATGTGAAACACAAAACTATGTACAGATAGACCCGTCATATCCTGGGGGATAAGTGAGTGAACAAAAACATGGAAATGCAGAAGAAACACCTGTTTGATACTAAATTTATAGCATTTTTACCCAAGTACCAAAAGCCTTGTGAAGGTTTGTAAAACTTTAAACAAGTCAGAGCATTTAGTCTGTGTTTTTGTCCAAAACATAAGGGTGGAGAAAGAGAAAAATATTTAAAATGTATGAACCAGCTGTCTTTTCCTGGCTCAGATGACATGGTTCCTGGAGGGCAATCGGGAGTTTATCTTCAGCTCTTGAATTCTGGCTTCAAATAATAATTGCATTTTGGTATCATATCAGGAAGAGGACATTTTTTTAGTGGTATATTTATTCATTATTTTTTCCTCCCACATTTACATGTGACAAATCCCAAATGCTCACCAAACGTGAAAGCTTTGTTTCTATGTTGATGTTCTTGATTTTGTTCTTTGCTATTTTTAGAATTAACTAACTTTGTGTGGATTATTGCTTCAAATGTTGACCTCAAAAGCAGTGATTTTCTGTAGACACTTAGTCTCTTGTTAGAAAGGCTGTACATCTGTTCACCTACATGTCTCCAACCAGGCATAAACCAGGACCTTTTGGATGTCAGTAGCATGGTACAGTGGAGGCCGATGTTGTATGGAGTAGCTTTTCTTCACAGCACAGTTCAGGAAAGGAGGAAATATGGCCCTATGGGATGGAACATCCCCTACGAGTTCAACCAAGCTGACTTCAATGCCACTGTCCAGTTCGTTCAAAACCATCTCGATGACATGGACATTAAAAAGGTAAGTGGAGTGACTTTTTACTCTGTTTAGTAAACTAGTGAAATAAATAACTAATAAAAAAATAAGTTACTACTCTGTAGAGTACTGATTGAGGAAAAATACACCTTGTGCATGCAGATGCTTAGTAGAATTTAACATCTGCATCATTAAGAATGCAATGTAATTTGCTTTATTTTTCTTTAGTCACATAATAATATATCATGTATTTGAAACTATTGCAATGTGAACTTATATGTGCTTCAAAATTGAAAAATATGTAAAAAACACAATGCGCCTCTGGTACTACTCTATAGGCTGAGTCAACAAATAACCTCACCCTCATGTTTGGATTCCTTCATGGAAAAAGAAAGAGCTTCAGAAAATATTTTATGAGCAGAAAAGTGTTAAATCTAACTTTCATATACCTGCCAAACAGAAATAATGATCCCATTGTTATTGAAATGCATATCATGAGCTACTGTTTTTATGCTGTTTCAATCTAGTCACAAATCAAATAACACATTCCTCAACACCTTATGCCCAGATTTTTGTCAACAACATTTTCACGTGTTTTATGTCCTGTCATCCTTTATCACTGTTTTATATCACCTTAGGGTGTGTCCTGGAACACAGTGCGATACATGATTGGAGAAATTCAGTACGGTGGTCGTGTGACTGACGACTATGACAAGCGCCTCCTCAACACCTTTGCCAAGGTGTGGTTCAGTGAGGAAATGTTTGGACCTACCTTTAATTTCTACAAGGGCTACAGTATCCCAAAGTGCGCCAGTGTTGACCAGTATCTAACATACATTCAGGTCAGTGTCTCTACAAATAATAGACATTTGTTTGTCTAACTGGACATGTGTCTGCAAAAAATGCAGCTTTCAGTGTCTGATAAGGGCTGCTGTCTTGAGGAATTCATCTATGTTTGCAGATTGATGTTCAGTCTTTTTACATTTTAAGTTTGTGATATTGCCATTGGTTAGCTGGGTGTCACTTTTTTCTTCACTGTCGGCTTTCTTGTGATGTGTTCTTGTCACATCCAAATACAGGCCGGCATGTGTGATTTCAGATAAAATGCAGCCATTCTCATTTTATTACAAATTATAAATGATTTATTGGCATGCTTCTGCGCTTAACTTGTAGGTGTGTGTGTGTGTGTGTGTGTGTGTGTTTGTCTGTCTGGGGGCAGTTCCTGAGCTTGTTTCATTAAAGCTAGTTTCATTATGATGGATGCTTATGGCTGCCAGGCTCAGCAGGATTATTCCTCTGTGCTGCTTCTTGAATTGAAAATGACAAACACAGCCTTGGAAAACACACACAAACAGATATACATATGCATTCAAAGGCATGCATGTATACTACATGTTAGTTTCCTAAGTGTTTGGACAATTGCAAGTTTTTTGTAGTTTTGCCTCTGCACACCAACAAAGTGGATTTTGAATTAAACAATTATGATGTGATCAAAGTGCAGACTTTCAGCTTTAAATCAAGATGTTTAACAAAAGTAGTGCATTATCTGTTCAAGAATTACAGCCATTTTAGTCCCCCATTTTCAGAGATTCAAAATTGGATTGATTTGGACAAAGTAACACAATTTTAAATATAAGGATTGTTTTTAATACTTGGATGAAAATCCTTTGTGGTCATTGACTGTCTGAAGTCTAGAATCCATGGACATCACCAAATGCTGTATTTCCTCCTTGAGATGCTCTGTTAGGGCTTTACCGCAGCCACATTCAGTTGCTGCTTATTTGTGGGTCTTTCTGTCCTCAGCTTTGTCTTCAGTAACTGAAAATCATGCTCTGTTGGATTGAGATCAGGTGACTGACTTGATGAATATCCAGTTTCTTTGCCTTTAGAAACTCTTGGGTTGCTTTTGCAGTATGCTTTGGGTCATTATCCATTTGCACTGTGAAGCAACATCTGATCAATTTTGCAGTATTTGGCTGAATCTGAGTAGAAACTATAGCCCTGTACATTCATACAGGAATAAAGGAAGACATTCCTTATAAAGAATTAAAACACCACAGCAAGGGACAAAGGGCATTCTGTCTAGTACAAACTATGTCTGTTTTTCTATCACCTTCCATTTTTCTTGGTGTGTTAGCCTCTCCTGATGTTTGACCCTGTTTGAATGTTCCAGAATTCATCTGGAATGAAGAAAGTACGAGCCATTTATAACCACCTGCTGAAGCTACTGAACAAGCAGAAAACAAGCTTGCAGAAATGCGGTCAACTCACTGTTCCTGTTACATAAATCTGCAGATAGCTTACTTTCTCACTCATTTTGAAATACTCGAGTTCAACAAATGAAAGAACTTAGGGGAAGTCTGTTGAAATTGAAACAGGCTGTGTTTAGCAAAGGAGAACTACAATTATCTGCTAAAACATGGTAATGTAACAACAAAAGATTAAACTATCAACTAGGTTAGACCTTTCCCTGAAATAAAACAAAGCAAAACATTTGCTCTGGATTTTCTGTTGCACTGGTCCAGCTCCCTGTCATCAATGAGAAAGACACTCACAGCATGATGCCAGTAAACCAGTTAATATGGTTTTAATTAGAACAACTTTGTTCCTGATTTAAATGTCATCAATGAAAGCTCTGTAACCCATTATAGGCCACCAGTTGTGTAGTAAGATGAGCTGTGTTGGTGAGCCTTTTGTAAAGGGATGTCTTTAAACCTCCTCTATCAATAAAGGTATTCATCCACATTGTTGTAACATTGTTATTGATGACCACAGAGTTCCTGTCATGTAGCACAGAGTCAGTTCAACTCCTCAGCTCTGTAGAGCTAACATCAAGTTGGTTGTTGCATTTTATTGAGCATAGTGTTAGTTCAGGCAGGCCACAATGACAGATCAGCTGATCTTATTGCCAACCCACAGCTGGTCCTTTTACACATCTAATTGGCAAATCTTATATAGCAACGTGCTATTTAAACTGCTTTAGCCTCACCGCATATCTGCAAGCCACTGTGCACCTCAACCTCAGCCAAAATAAAAATCAGACTTGGGCAGATGGAAGTATGAATTGTGTTTTGACTATAGTGGTCCTAAGTGAAATGTCTTTTCAGGTAGCTATGGTGTAACTCAATGTAGAGATGCTGATAATTGCTGCAACCAACACAAATATTTCTTGTCCATGTTCACATGTAGCAACATACATAGCAGAGCTAACCATCACAACAGAGGTAGTGGTCCCTGCAGTAAAACAGTTGACTCAGTTATGTGCCCATTGAACACAATTGGCTGTGTTTGTGGGAAGCTTGGGAGTGATCTTGTCACTGCACTAGCTTTATAGTAGGTGGCCAGCGGCATGCATCCTTTCACTAAAAGCATTAGCATAAATCCCCCCAGTGTCACACCCCCACAATGATTCTAAAGGGTGAAAAGAAGCAGCTGGTGACACCTTGTGTACCAGAGGAGATGCTTGCTGTTTGCTCTCCCACTTCGGCTAACAGTAAGCTTAGCAGTGACACAAACTGCAGTCCAGTGAAATAGGTGTTTGAAAACCAGGGAGGATAAAAAAACAAACAGGTAGTAGTTAAACTGTTTCATACTTTCAGAGCACTCGTTGTGAGAGTAGAGTGAATGCATCATGGGCATTTCTGTCTGAATGTATTTGTTTCAAATGCTCAGCGATCCAAGTAAGTGACCTCTGGTTCAATAACCGTTGCTGTTCTTTCTCAGGGTCTCCCAGCCTATGACACCCCAGAGGTGTTTGGGCTGCACCCAAACGCAGACATAACCTTCCAGAGTAAACTAGCTAAGGACGTACTGGATACCATCCTCAGTATTCAGCCAAAAGACAGCTCATCAGGTGGAGGAGAAACCAGAGAAGCTGTAGTGTCCAGGCTAGCTGACGACATGCTGGAGAAGTTGCCACCTGACTACGTACCTTTTGAAGTAAGCCCATGTGTATTTGCTTCGCGGAGTAAGGTGTGTGAAGCAACATGTGCAATGTCATTCCACTCACCTTGTGTGCTGTGTGCTCCTTGTGGCTGATGTGATGCAGGCAGAGAGGTGAGATGTAGTGTTTTTAAGACAGCAGCAGAGTGTAAAGAAGACCAGAAATAGAGAGTGTGAATGCAGCTGGATCTTGTTTTATTTTGGTGCCTTTCTTCTTTTCTTTTTTTTGTCAGTAAGAAAAAAAAAACGAGGTGACAGCGTGACTTTTCTGAGGCGAGGTGCAAACCTCATTATGGAAAACTGTCACCTCATAACACACCCTGTGACTACCGCTTTCACTGCTGCTTGCTTGCCTGTCTCTTTACATAGTGGATAAAGGCCCCAAAAACAGAGAAAAGATGTTTTAAAACAAGTGAAAATTGCATGTAGAGCAGAAAGACCCATCATAAATACAGAATATCTTCATTTCTTGTTATAGACGGCTCTATCCTGGGATGCATTTTCGGTGAAACAAACATGAATTCACTGGTTCCACCTGTCCTGTTTTTTCTCTTCAATACAGACAGATGTAATTACAGAAACATTCTGCCTGATCCTGTCCACTTTGTACTGAAAAGTTCAAAATGCAGCATAAAACTTTATTTTACATATGGTCCATGCAGAGTTGAGATATATTAAACGTTAATGATCCCGGGTACATTTCCATTTAATGAGGCTGTCTGTGTGTGTTCATTCATCTTCACTCCAGGCATTAATAATCTCTGTGGATACATTTAAGTTTTATCTTTACTGTTTTAATAAAACCAGGTGAGAGAGCGTCTTCAAAACATGGGTCCTTTCCAGCCTATGAACATCTTTCTGCGTCAGGAGATTGATCGGATGCAGAGGGTCATAGTTCTAGTCCGAAACACCCTGACAGACCTCAAGCTGGCTATTGATGGAACCATCATCATGAGCGAGAACCTGCGGGATGCTTTGGACTGCATGTATGATGCACGTATTCCTGCACGCTGGAAGAAGGTCAGTTGAGAGAATTACCTTGAATTTATACCTTTTAAATTGAACTCTACATGCCTGTACACCTTACACTGTAGCAAAAAAACCTGTTTATTTTCTGTGTAGGATCTTCCAGTAACAGCTGTAATGACCATGAGGTATTACTGTTCTTATTTTGTCCGCAAAAATGATCCCCTTTGAATATGAAAAGAGATCATTTTATCTCCACTGAAAGGTTCCAACACACATGGTTTTCAATAAAGAATACTAACAAGCCATTTTAGGGAGCCCTGAGGCACAAATTAATACCTCAGATCTTTTCAGTACTGTCATTTTTGTTATTTATTGTTCTCAAGGTTTAGTTGTTGCACATGGGATAATTTATGGTCCCTACAAGGGAGCACATTGTCATTATCAGATGAACTCTAACTTCTTGTTTGGAGCTCCTTTTTATTAATGTACTCGATGTTACAATTTTACGCACAGCACACAAATCCATTTCTGTGATAAATGAAAAAAAAAAATTAAACTTATCTGAAGAATGTTCATTCTGGTGCCATACGAAAGCAAACAAAGAGGTAGGACTTGCTTATATTAGAATTATTCAGTTGGCAGTCAGGTTGCATTCACAAACATTGCATTGTTAGAATAATTCAGATTGGAGTGGGATTCCTGGCTGTAATATAGACGTCTTTTACCTGCAGTTCTATCCTTTTTTGAACCATTTGGTTCCAGTCTATTGTGTTCTGTTGTATTTTTTTTTTTTTGTTTCATTATGTTGAAGTCTCTTTTTTTCTCTTGCAACACCATGATTCACAGTCCATGTTTTATATCCCTTTTTCTTCTCTCATCCACCTGGATGACAGGTTTCAGTGTTTCACTGTAATCTTTTGCTCATGTTATTGTTTGTCTGTCTTTTCAGGCATCGTGGGCCTCCAGCACCCTGGGGTTCTGGTTCACGGAGTTGCTTGAGCGGAACCGTCAGTTCCAGGCTTGGATCTTTGAAGGGAGACCCAACTGCTTCTGGATGACAGGCTTCTTCAACCCGCAGGGCTTCCTGACAGCCATGAGACAGGTACACATGGCATCAGGCTACCTACCATTTTACCCATAGCAAGGGAAGAGACCAGATGGCACGCAGAGGGAGAAGCAGGCACACAGCCACATTCACACACGCAAGCAGACATGCATGTGACATGCACACCCACAGACAGAGTGACCTGCAAGTAATAGTAGTTGTTTATTTTTTATAATGCAGTAAATTCATTTTGCATTCAGAGACTCTGCTGAGTGTTTTTAAATTCTGTAATACGACAAATATTTAATAAGCTCATTAACACGAATGTAATTGCTTTAATGGAGATAACTCAGTGCTGTTTCATTTGACAGGCATTCATTCTGTATGTGTATGTGCTCACATTTGTATCATTGCCCCTGTAAGGTGAATAATTCATCCCTGCTATTGGAGAGGCCAAACTGTTATCCTGAGAGTTGTGTATAGTTCTGTTGTATGAATGCATTAATTATTTATTAATCTGTCTAATAGTCTGCTGGAGTTATGCCACGATTGGTGGCTTAAATCATTACATTTTTTTAACTGAATTTGGTGTTGTCACATACAGTAACGGTGAAAATGAAGTGAAGTATAGACCTGAGAGCTGCAGTATGTTTACAGAACCAATATATTAATGTACTGCAATTTACTGTAGGTTTTAGCAGGAACACAACTGTTTAGCACTGGTGTCACATTTCTACATACAGTGACTTCTAGAAAAACTGAGAAAATATTGAGGATGCAGATGTCTGTATTTTACTAAGAAGGGATTTGTTGGACTGATGTTAGAATCCAAAAATAGCCCCCAGTCTCTACTATCTGCAGAGCTCTTTGATTGTGTGTGTAATATGTGCTTGAAGTGGCTGGCTTGTTTTTCTAAGATGTGTTTGTGTGCCTGCCGTTGTCATTTGTTATCAGTCTCTATCTGTCCAAGTTTGCCCAGTAAGGATTTTTTTATTTTTTTATTTTCAAAATAAAGATAAAATGACTGAAGCGATAAAATACTCACATTTCACTTCCTTTGTCATACCGGAGTTATTTTTTTTCCCTCTTGTAACATCATCTCACGAAACAACTCCTGTGATGGAGTGCACTTATCTTCCACCAGTGTATTTTGTTGTACCTATTGTTATAGCCCTTTTATCAAAATTGATTTTCATGTGGGAAAACCGTTTCCAAATGTCACCTCTGTTATTTATGTGCCATTCACATGTACTCGTAGGAGATCACTCGG
Organism: Paratilapia polleni; assembly: GCA_015106735.1. Taxonomy (NCBI): domain Eukaryota; kingdom Metazoa; phylum Chordata; class Actinopteri; order Cichliformes; family Cichlidae; genus Paratilapia; species Paratilapia polleni. The sequence continues at coordinate 2,018 of VUQI01028532.1, read as the reverse complement.
GCAAACAAGGGCTGGGCCCTGGATCGCATGGTGTTGTGCAATGAGGTGACGAAGTGGATGAAGGATGACATCACCCAGCCACCCACAGAGGGAGTCTACGTTTACGGTCTTTACCTGGAGGGAGCTGGCTGGGACCGCCGCAGCTGCAAACTTATTGACTCCAAACCCAAAGTCCTCTTTGAGATGATGCCGGTGATCAGGATGTACGCTGAGAATAATGGGGAGTTTTATTATTTAAGAACATTGTGGATGGAAAATAGAGGAAGATTCTAATCTTATAATGCGGCAGCTTTAATCCTGTCTGTTTTAAGAGAATCTTTCAATCTCTCCTCCTCAATGTTTGCATCCCACACAGTCACTCGTTGGATGTAACATTTAAATGTCAAGCAGAATAAGTGCTATTTATTTTGTCTGGGAATAGATTACCAGCAGTATGTGGCACCATGTTTGTTCTGGATAAGGCCAGAGTATATTCAGGCAGACACAGACCCCCATGGATGCCTGCAAGCAAGGCTGCCTGGGAAATGAATTAATGATCCAATGATACGCATAATGTGGTTTGTTTACACCATGCCCCCTCCCAGCATTTCCCATAAGAAGGCTGCCTGCTAGGTTTGAGTGCGTGTCAGTACAAAGGAGACTGCTAAAGGGATGCTTCAGTAGACAAGTGTTTGGTGTGTGTGTGAGATATGCATGTGTGTAGGCATGAGGTACAAGCGTCTTGAAAGCTGCTCTACTTAATTTTCACTCATTCAAAGAGATTAGTTCCATCCTTGTGTGTATATCATCTATGAAGACGCAACAAGGGCTGTTTGTTTGCTTGAGAAAAATATTTTGGGTTTTTCTGCTGATGGCTGAGCAAGGAACACTGTCGTTACCCATCTACTAGCAGGCTAACAGCAAACCAACCAGCGGACTGGCTGTCTAAAGAACAATAAAATAGTGCTGAGGGAGTAGCGGGTAATAACTGTGCTCTTGTAATTGGAGTTATTTGCCCAATTTAAGCAGATTCTGACTACATAAAAACAGATGTTTTTTGAACACAGCTGGCTGTCCCAGTGGCATCTCCACACTGATGTAAATATTTCATTGAATTGAAAGGATTCTAGTTAGAACCATAATTAAGACACAATTTGGCAGCTGCTGCTCTCTCTCATTAGTTTTCATGAAAAATACAGATTTTGATTTTCTCTTTCCACTTTGTGTAGCAAGTGCCAATTTTTCACTTTTCTATGTTGCAGGTGTGAAAGATTCTCGTCTGTATTCCTGTCCAATCTACAAGAAGCCCATCAGGACAGACATAAACTACATAGCAGCTGTAGACCTGAAAACGTCCCTTCCTCCAGATTACTGGATCCTGCGAGGTGTGGCGCTCCTCTGTGATGTCAAATGACTGTTTCACACTGACGTGTGTAGCCATTATTCATTTTCCCTCAGTTACAGGCATACTTAGTATGCAGCATAAAAAGCTGTTATCAAGGTTTAATCTATTTTTAGCATCATTTCTACATAAAGAATCAGCAAAGTATACATTTCCATACAATAGGAGCAAACCTGTGGAAATGCCATGGTTCATTACAAAAACTGTGGACACTTTAAAATAACAGCAGTTATGCTGGATATCAGGAATTGAGGTCATACAGCATTTTTGCAGTCAAGCCAAGGTCAGACCCAGAATTAGCACATTCAAAAACGTTGTGTCAGTGTTTTGTGTTTGCTTGAGGTCAGCCGAAGCAGAGACATCTGTACTGTGCCAACTAAAGGTCACATGTAAATGTTCTAATACTCTTGTGTGAAGCCCTCTGTCTTCAAGTTTCTTCAATTCACTCAAATTAGTTGCACCGAAAACTTATCTGATCACCACCTTAAACATTACTGCTCTGGTGGCATCCATTTGTACTCTTAAATCTATATATATACTGTGTGTGTGTGTGTGTGTGTATATAGAGAGATAGATAGATAGATAGATCACTGAAGTCTAGACATATTGTACCCATCCATCTCCTCACCTAATGTCA
>VUQI01028530.1:12975-23806 GCA_015106735.1 Paratilapia polleni | reverse complement strand
TTAATTCTTTGTGGCACAGATTCAACAAGATGCTGGAAACATTCCTCAGAGATTTTGGTCCATATTGACATGATAGCATCACGCAGTTGCTGCACATCCATGATGTGAATCTCCTGTTCCACCACATCCCAAAAGTCCTCTGTTGGATTGAGATCTGGTGACTGTGGAGGTCATTTGAGTACAGTGAACTCATTGTCAAGTTCAACAAACCAGTTTGAGATGATCTGAGCTTTGTGACATGGTGTGTTATCCTGCTGGAAGCAGCCATCAGAAGATGAGTACACTGTGGTCATAAAGGGATGGACATGGTCAGCAACAATACTCAGGTAGGCTGTGGTGTTTAAATGATGCTCAGTTGGTACTAAGGGACCCAAAGTGTGCCAAGAAAGTATCCCCCACACCATTACACCACCAGCAGTCTGAACTGTTGATACAAGGCAGGATGGAGCTATGCTTTCATGTTGTTTAACCCAAATTCTGACCCCAAATGTTGCACCAGAACTCATCCCAGACTCATCAGACCAGGCAATGTTTTTCCAGTCTTCTATTGTCCAGTTTTGGTGTAGGTGTAGATCTTGTTTGAACTTCTGCTGCTGTAGCCCATCTGCTTCAAGATTCGGTGTGTTGTGCATTCAGAGATGTTCTTCTGCATACCTTGGTTGTAACTCAGCGATTTGAGTTACTGTTGCCTTCCTAAGCAGTCTGCCCATTCTCCTCTGACCTCTGGCACCACCAAGACATTTTCACCCAGAGAACTGCTGGATATTTTCTCTTTTTCCAGACCATTCTCTGTAAACCCTAGAGATGGTTGTGTGGGAAAATCCCAGCAGATCAGCAGTTTCTGAAATACTCAGACCAGCCTGTCTGGCACCAACAACCATGCCATGTTCAAAGTCACTTAAATTTCTTCTCCATTCTGATGCTCAGTTTGAACTTCAGCAGGTCATCTTGACCATGTCTACATGCCTAAATGCATGTAGACATGGTCAAAGTTGCTGCCATGTAATTAGCTGATTAGATATTTACGTTCATGAGAAAATGAGCAGGTGTACCTAATGAAGTGAATGTATGGTCATCATAATATTACATATCCAGAGTTGTTACAGTATTCTGCAGCACTATTTGTGTCAGTTACCTATAATCATATAGGGCATATTACAAATCACTGGTAAACTGCCTCCTTCTTTTGCACTTATGCACTTGTGAGTTCATCCAGATGCATCCTGATACTTCATCAAGCCCGCCAGGAGTTAAATACTTTTACAAATGTGATGTTTTACAAGTGCAAGTAATTCTTTAATTTTCTGGTCTCTTTCTAAGAAAGAATTGTGTGAATAAATAACACCCGAAGATTTTAACCAGTATAAAACTGATTGTTTGGATTTGGAAACAGAACGGTATAAGTAATATGAAGGCTCTTTTTGTGAACAGAATTCTTCCTACCTTTGACCAGTTACAAAATCGATTGAATTTGACGCACTCACATTTTGTTTTTAGATTTCTTCAGGCTCGCAAGCTTTATTAAGGCAATACACCTTCTTTTCCAAATTTACCTGAAGAGTCTCTTATTGAAACTGTATTCTCCCCTGAGCCTTTGAGAAGAGGTGTAATCTCATTATTTACTTAGCCTTCAAAGCCCATGGAGTCTCTAAAATCTGCAAGGGAAGAAGATTTGGAAATGGTTATTACAAACGGAGCAATGGAAGGAAGCACTGGGAGGAGTACATACTGCCTCAATTGGTGCTAGACATAGCCTTCTTCAGTTCAAGGTGTTGCATTGTCTTCATTTTTCTAAAGTCAAACTTTCTAAAGACTGGCTAAATGTGTCATTTTACAAGCACAGAGATTGATTCTTCTAAACTGGAAGAATCCTCACCCACCCACTTGAGAAACTAAGTTTAGTTTGACTATCAGTTTCCCACTATTCATATATATCCATATATTGTTATCTGAAAATGACTTAATAAAAACTATTAATTTTTGAATCTATTTCGATCAGATTAGATAATAGCTACATCGTGCATCTGCTGGTCTCTTTTTGATGTAATTTTTGTCTTATTGTATGTGTTGAGTAAAAATAAATAAATAATTTTTTTTTAAAAAATTGTTCGCTGACAATGAGGAACTACAACTCCCATGATTCTTTGGCAGCTCCTGTGCATCCCAGTAATGCTAACAGCGTTAGCGTTGTTTTTACTTACAGTTGAAAGTGAGTCGGTGTTCTCCCGGTATTACTTTATTAACAAAGACCCAGTAAACAAAAATTATGACCGGAAAATGACCCAAACGACTCCGCTTAGCCGAAACAACAGAGTTAGCTCTGTAGCTAACTAGATAGCCCGGAAATGATCAGACATGAGAGGAGGGACGTTAACCGAGGGGTGGTATGTAAATCACTTGAGGGGCAGCTGTAAAAGTCTTTTCCTCTCAGCCTGGCGAGAGTGTCGGACCTCTGGAGAGGTTATTCTTCAAACAGCAGAACATGGCAGCAAAAAAAGACCAAAACTCTCCGGTGTGCCTCGCGAAGTACTTCAAAGAAAGGCGGCGAGGAGTGAAACAGTGAGTAGTGTGTACACGAGGAGGATTACTTAATAACTCACAGCTTTAACACGTGGCTCCAAAGGCAGAGCCAGCATGGCGCAAACATGCGGCGTTTAGGTAGAACATGTGCAATGACTTTTTTTTTTCTTAAAGTGCATGTAAATGCATTCATAAGTTTAACAGGGATTCTGTAGCAAACCTTTAGTCTAGATTTCTCCTACATGTCATTACAAAAAGTAGGCCTATAGGATAATAACCAACAATGTCTTATACTTCTGTAACTATTTGCATGAATTTTCTCAACTTGTTGGGGAGTAAAAATAAATCTGACAATGATATATCTGCTTATTGGAAAGGTAAATATTGGGACCATTTTTTTTTTTTTTTTTTTTTTTTTTTTTTTAATTTTTTGTTTTTTTTTTTTTTTTTTTTTTTTTTTTTTTTTTTTTCAGTAACTTTGATGCAATTTATTTCTCAAACTGGTGGGCAACTTAATGTTAGCACACCTCTTTACTGGGCACTACCATCTGCACAGCTGTGTGCATTTAGCCTGATGCATGTCATAGACTGTATATAAAAATTGGACTTAACTGCTGGGTCTGAAAAGTGAAGCCAGTTTAATAAATACCTTAAAACTTGCAATTTATCCCAATGGCCAGCAGGGGGTGACTCCTGCAGCTGAGAGAAGGGAGATTTTATAGAAGTCTATGTGAAAATAACCCTTTCTTTCCTTTGTTTTATGACCTCAGCAAACTCCATCTGCTCCATGCTCACAGCGTCTGGTTTCAAAGAGCAAACCAGTGGGTGAATTCAGTGATTGTCCATATTTTACGTACAGTCTATACTTGTGTTGCTGAGAGTATCATGAACAGTACAGTCTGAGGCACACAGCTGGACAAACTGTTACACCATTTCTAAATTACCACAAGCATCTTTTTCTGCAATATTTTCTGTTAATTAAAAAAACACAACATACGTGCTGTTACGTATACTGTGATAGTCCAATGTCAGCAGATAAATGGGCAACTATTTTCTAAAGTTGCCAGCTGGAAGTGTAAAATTCTCTGCTTTCTTGTTGAGCTGCAGCGGAAAGATAAGAGAATTTGCTGCTTGAACGTGACTTTTTGAAAATGCTAACAACACAAGCCCAAAAGTCTACTTTTTGTGGTTAAAAGAAGGTTTGCACGAGGATTGCATTTCTCTCACAAGTTTAAGGTATATTAAATAAAGCTCAGTCTGCCCTGCACTCGGCCTGTTTTTAGTACAACAAAGGTCACATTTGGAAGTCATTTGAGGCTCCATTAATCAATTTTCAAAGCGTGTGTAGTACCCTTTACTCACGATTAAATTCATCATGCTTGTGTTTTTACCGTTCACAGTGGGACTGGATGACAGCGCAGAGACTAAACAATGGACGGTGCTGTGTTTAGCAGCCTGAAGACTGGCGGCTGAATTCAGAGGACAATGTGATCACCTGGAGATGAAAGCCAGAGTGGAACAGCTGGTGAGTCTTTATATTGACACACAAACCAGTTCCAGCCAGTGATGACAAACTAAATAAAACTTTTCTGACACCTACTATGAGAGCTGAACTCCGGCTCCTGATTCTAGCTCTTTCTTTCTGAGGCTCAGTTATTTGTGTTGCAGTTAGGACCTCAAATTGTCATTTTCCCCCTGATCTTCCAAAAAAAAAAAAAAAAAAAACTGCCTGTTTTACAGGTGAGAATGAGGAGTCTGGAGGAAGACTTGGCAGTGTTTTAGATGGTCCTAAAAAGGAGGTTCTCATACTGGTCTGAGAGCAGGTGAGTGTATATGATGTTGTTACCTGAATGTTTTTAGCCCATGATGACAAACTAAATAAACTTTTCTGACACCTACTATGAGAGCTGAACTCCAGCTCCTGATTCTAGCTTTTTCTCTGAGGCTCCTGGAGTAGTCCTTGAGTACCATATGATGCCAGAAGTGTCTCTGTGTGAATAATAACTGAGCTCCTCTTGTTTACAGCTTGGTTTGGGATGACAGATGGTGATCTAGTTTCTTTATGGTAAGTCTTTGTGTATATGTAATATATGTTGTGTATATACGTACGGTACAGCCAGTGATGATTAACTCTCACACCTCTCACATGAGAGATTCCAGCTGTCTGCTACCATGGACTATCTGTTCATTTGGTTCCCGCCCCCGTCACACACAATATCTGTATTTGTCTGTTTCAGGTGCCCCAGTGGCCTGTATTCAACCATTGTCACTTGATGGGAAACTGGATCCCACGAGCTGACTGACGGGGTCTGAGCAAGATCATTTCATGGGACAGCAGGATGTCTGGAGTTATTAAAATACATTCATTTTGTTTGCTGAATAAAAAGCTCATTCTGACTTTCTGAATGGTCTTTGTGTGGTGTTGTCTTTGTACAGTGAAATTCTGTGTAGGCTTGGGTGCAATTTTTCTCTTTTGCTTAAATAGTATTAAATCAAACAGCATGTGACTGATTAAAGGACAAAAGAAGAGATTTGAACTTGAAAATGTAATGCATTTGGCTTTAGACCTCCTTATATGTAGCAACTTTGCTGGGACTTGGGTCATTTGTTCCTTAAACTGCCACAAGTGACATTTACAGTGCTGTTTTCCAGCTTTGTTTCCAACACTGTTAAACATTGACCAGCATTATATTGGAGGGTGTACCTAGTCTTTCACCCAGTGTTTGCAGAGGATTTGGTCCCTACAACCCTCTACACAACAGAGCAGGCACAGCTGATGCATGGACATTTGGAAGCACCAGCAGCTTCCAGTCCTGATTTTAGACCCATTTTGTAGATATTTTAATCACAGATTGAAGCCAGCTGTGTCTCTGGAGGTCTCCACACCTCCAGTCCACCTGTCCTTGAGTAAGATGGTGAGCCCAAAATTGTTCCTGCATCCATCAGCGCATGTCTGATAAAGGTTGCACAGAAGAGTGCTGTGTGTATGGGGCTTGTACTATAAAGTGGGGAAAAGGAAAAACTTGAATGTATCTTTAAATTAGATTTTACACTTAAAGAAGCACTTTAAGGCCTTTGTACCCAAACTAATTCAGCTGCATGCATGTTGGGTTGAGAAAATGTGTCATTTGGAGTTGTGTCATGGTCCTGAGCATAGTTCTCATTCCTATGACGGCCTCGGAGGAGAAACCGACTTCGCCTCCGGTCATATGAATAGAAAATTAACTCCCTTGCATGTTTTCCCTTTGGAGCGACTCTTCATTTGCGTTTTTCCTGCCTCTGCTGAGCCTCAGTGCGTGCCCGGATTTCCATATGGGCGCGTCGGCTCTAGCTCTTAGTTTGACTGTCAAAGCAGGCGGTGGGACTCCCCCCCCCAACCACACACACACACACACACACACACTTACACACTTTCTCCGCCCCCGCGAACATCCACTTTTACCGGGGAGGAGCGCAGAGGAGCGCCTTTACGCCGACACAACCTCCTCCCCCCACTGACGCCGTACTCCTCTGCCGGTGAAACGACGCCGATTCTCAGCTCTTGAGCGGTTCTCGTCACCGTTGAAGCCCGGTCTGCATCCGGCAGCGCACGGACTCGACCAGCGGTCCCCTCTCCGGTAGGCCTGACGGTAAGAGCGGCTGTTTGTGCGGTGCTTTTGTGTTTTGTTGTCATCCACTTACTATCACGACACATCTGCTCCTAAGCTGATGCGTTCATGTTTAGGTAAACAGCAGCACCTTTATTCAATTTACTGTTTATAAGAAGGGGGACGTAACCGGTTGTAAAATGAGAGAAAAGAGGGATAAGAAACATCACTGCTCAGTGATGGAGACTGATGTGACTAACACGTTTGGAGGATACTATAATTAAATGATGAAGGCCTTTTCACGGACCAGTTGGCTGCTGGAGACACAGCAGGATGGATGCTGGTGGAGGAAACAGGCACCGGGCAGCCGACCTACTTAGATCCATTAAAAAGATGAAGAGCAGCAGCAGGAGGTGGAGGAGGAGGAGGGAGACAGCTTCCAATAGAGGGGGCTTAACTGATCCATGATTGAACTCTCTGCTGTCTTCCTGCTGTAATGTGGCCTGGGGCAGGGTGGGGCAGGGCACATTTTACAAGAAGTACAAATAAAAGACAGAAAACACTGGCGAGGGTGCTTAGTCAAGAAATATCCTGAGGTGTTGTATTTAAATGGTGCATCTTGATCCTTTTTTGAGAACAAAACACATAAAAGCAAAAGAACCACTTCATGAACTGCTCTGCTTTTAACATATGTGCACTGCAACTGTTTCTCGGTGCTTTTTCTCCACTAAATGAGTCTGTTATTACTTATTCACCAAATAAATTCAGCATATATAAACATTTTACATATGAAACATAAACCTAATAATAATAACAACATAAGGATGACCTCTGTTCTTTTAACGCTGCATTAAGTTTTCCCCGATTAATATTTTAGTTACCTGACATGTCTGTACTTTAATATCACCTGCGTATCTCAAGCTTGTTCCTCCGTACTAGTGACATTATAATCAACAGGGACACTGCAGTTTATTCCAAGTTAATCCCACACACACAATCCTGCTATAGTCAAAGCTCAATAGGGCAATGAAAGCGTATTAATCCACAGCTGGAAATAGTCCCCAGCCTAAGCACTATTTACTCCTGTTAGAGTAATGTTTGTCCCCCCCAAAAAAAACAAAAAGGTACGGAGCCCAGCTGCTGAGAAGAAAATGAGCCGTCTTTTATTTTGAAAAAATTAGAAAACATTTGTGAAATGTTTTTAAAGATTTTCACCTCTGGGAGGAATAGCACTGGTCCCATCTATTAGGTCTCTACTAACCATTTCCTTCCTAGTCTGTATTAATATTTTCCCAGGCATTGAATTATGATTTTAACAGAGCAGAGGTTACGTGGGGGAAAAAAGTAGCTGGAATAAGATAGTTCAGATTCTAATGTGCTTTTACTTCTTTAGCACTCTAAAGTTATTCACATAAAGTTGGTCCAGTTGGTCCTCTGTTGCAAAAAATCTCATCTGTGTACTCAAGCTGTGTTTTTTCAGTCTTTTCTGTGTGTGTGTACACAGCAATATTATCATGGAGGAGTTAGATGTCCCACAGATGAGGAGAGAAGTGGAAAGCCTTCAGTATCAGCTGGCAATCAACAGAGAGAAATCCTCCATCACTGTTACTGAGTGAGTGCACCGTACACACACACACACACACACACACACTCTCTCTCTCTCTGTTAGGTACGGTGTATATGGCTCTGGTGCTGACAGTGTGTGTGTCTTTTTTTGCAGGCTGGTGAAGTGGATCGAGGGTTGTGTTTGTGAAGATCCGTTTCTGAACCCGGAGCTGATGAGAGCCAACCCCTGGGTGGAGAAGGGCAAGTGTGTGATCCTCTAACGATCACACACGCACACACACACAATCAATCACGGATGCATACAAACTAAAGAATGATGCACTGCACTGACTCACACGCTCTCATACACATTATTAGTGCTATTATCATGTTTCTTTATTCTGAATGCTGTTACTTTCTCTGGAGACTAATGTATGTGTGAGTGTGTAGCACCGAGTAGCTTTCTAGAGGTTTGTTTTGATGGGCAGCACCCTTTTTATTGGCTCTTTACACTGTCAATCTAAATAAAGACTGTTTTGAATTTAACACGAGGATCATGCATTGATTTGGATGCTTTCATGTGATACAAGAACAACAAATACAGCTGAAAACGAGGCAGATGCGTGCGTGTGTTACAGTAGCTCTCTGATGTAGACGTTTCGTCTGACAGCATTGGACATGCCCTCATTAAACCGGAACCACACGTCACTGTTGCCCACTGCTGTTCCCATAGACAGAACTGCACACTTCTCACCTGTGGAGAGAGAAACAGGCTTTTAATACATTCATTTCAGCCTAATTGAGAGACGGTATTTTCATAATCCATTAATCTGGCGACTATTTTCACAATCAACTGAATAATTGTTAGTAAAGTTTTAGAAATCTGAATTTTCCAAAGTTATGTCAATGTCATGTCTACAAACTGTTGGTTTTGTCTTAAAAACAGAGCAAAAAATAACCAGTTTATTATCTTTTTCATACTCTTAAAAAAACAAAACAAAAAAAAAAATCAACAAAAAGCTAAAGAAAAAGCAAAGATTTACATTTCTGCTTAAAAAAGTGATTTTACAGCAATTCATAAATCACCAAGGTTGATGCTGATCCATTCAATTTGAATTCTGCTCCAGTTTCATAATAACTGAGAATAAATGGAGAACTTTCAGTGGGCATTTTCCCTTATTCTTTAATGGAGGACTTGAGGAAAGAGGAAACAAGCTGTGAACACATCACCCTTCAAGTAACAATGGCAGACCTGTAGTTAATTTATTCACACATCTTGCAGTTAAGCAGCAACATTGTAACATTATTCATTTAGAACTCTGTTTCTGACCCATAGACCGTATAAAAGATGGACGTAGCTACCATGACGTCATCCGATGGTTTCTGAAGTCCCGTTTGAATCCTCGAGATAAGCATTTCCGCCACTGCCATCTTTGCAGCAAAAAACCTGATGTGATGAGGAGGGGCGGGTCTGACTATGAAACCGCATGTTCACTGGCTAAGGACTTGTGATTGACAAGTCATTAGCCATTGAGTGAGAGGGAAATAATATGGCTAATCCTCCTTTTGGAAAAATGGTATGACCAAGATTTGCAAATTATTTTTTTATTCAATATGACTCAAAACGAGTGACTGAGCCCATAAACTCAGCAGGAAACTGTTTACAGAGGTCAAGACAGAAAGCCATTTTCTATAGGTTCATAGTTCTATAGGACCGGAAGTCTTTCTGCACCCACAGCTATCACCATCTGGTGGCCTTCAGAAAGAATGCAGGTTTAAGGTTTACCTCTGCATTGGCTTCATTTTTCCAACCCGAAAGCTACGTCCATGTGTTTTTTTACTGTCTATGTTCTGACCACCTGAACTGCAAAGCAATGTTAACTTTCTTTTAGCTCTGCTACTGTCTCCAACAACTTCTGAGGAAGACATTAGGAGCTAAATGCTAGCTAGCTGCTCCTCTATCCTCTTTCAGTGAAAACAGCTGCCTGCTGCAGTCAAACCTGACATAATAAGAACAGTGAGAGTGAAAGAGAACAAAGTAAAATTATGGGCTTGACAGCCAATCATCTGGGTGTCTGCAACTCACATAAAGCTCTGTAGCCCTGAAGCTCTTCTTCTAACTAATATAGTTAGTTGTGTGCTATGGGGCACGGCTATGGACATAATCACTATGTGACTGCTGATGTCTGCCTAATATCTATGACGTATGTGGAGGTCACCAGCTCCAAATTAGTGCTTCTCAATCCTCTCCACATATAGATGCAATCAAATAAATGTTCGGATAATCAACAAGGGAAGCAGGACGCAGGATTTGGAGCTGTGCCTGTTTTAGTAAATAAATCCCGCTGTTGTTCCTGCTTTGACCTACAAACTGCCACAGGTCTGCGTTTCCACCCTGATTACACTGTTGATCAATGTCCCTGATGTCGGGGTCTCAGGAAGGTTAGTGCTTTTAATGGATTTACTCTTAATTGCCACAACCACTAGGAGCAGACTCTGGACCGATGATGCCAATTTTCCCTCCACAGAGTGTCTGTGAACTGGACTTTTTGGTCATAGTGTAAATGAGAAATACATAGAAACATATAAAGGGTCATAAACCAAGAGTAATACACTTTCCCAAAATTGTAATCTCAAGAAAAGTAGTAGTAGTAAACTAACTTTAGGGAGTACCGTACATTAAGTTGTGCAAATAAATATGAAGTATGTTTATTCTATTGGTGCACAAATATAAGGATCGGGCTCTGTAAAGTATTTTATTTGGCTAACAGAGATGTGATAATATTGTGGCGGGTAAATGCAGGTGGCAACACTGCTGGCAGTCCAGCCCACCTGCCTGCAGACTGCCACAAAGCACTAAATTAGAAATGTTACATAATGCACATCAGTTATCTCCTCTGGTGTGTTTGGACCTGATGTGCTCTGAGGCATTTTTTATTTTTTATTTTTTATTTTTTAAATCGGAACAGCCTGTGTCCTCCACAGTTTAAAAAAATGAAGATATACTAAAACCTGTGTCTGAGGACGGCTGTGGTCTCTGGGGTTTGGGGACAACAGCCCGACCAAAGAAATCCACCTCCGGCTGTGGGAAACAAACACAAAAACAGAGTGACGAGGAGGATGAAGTTAAATGGGAAGTTCCAATAACACCGTCCTCAATAACAAGGTCACTATCCATG
>VUQI01028530.1:0-12689 GCA_015106735.1 Paratilapia polleni | reverse complement strand
CTCTGTACCCACCAAAAAAAAAAAAAAAAGAAGTTCTATTGTTTCCCAAATGTTTAACAATTCTACAACAAATCCTGAAAATAGAACAGTCTATACCAGCAAGGAAGTTACTATACACAGAAACCTGAATTTAAAGAGTCCATATCATGCGTTGGTGTTTTCTTTTTTCCCTTTTGTATGTCCAGTAGGTTTCTGAGCATGTACACAGTCTCCACAGTTACAAAAGCTGAAGGAGAAGGAGAAGCCTTTTGTTTTTCCAGAAAAAGCTTCTCCTGAACTGCCAGAATTACCTTGTTTGTAGTCCAGGCTTTTCTTACGTGACATATCTACATCACCATGTAACACATTTGCCTCCCTAGCTTCTAGTTTGGGTTGCCCTCATACAAAGAGTGAGCAGCTGATTCGGAGTCGGTACAATTATTTGTCTTAACCTGACAATATCTCACCATGAAAGAGTGCCAAATGTTAATCTGAGGAATTAAAGAAATAATCCAAGTGGATTACTTCAATTTTTTTATGGTGACATCCCAAAAACAATAGGAAAATCCTCAGTGTTAACATGTTGCGCAGCTAATGTGGGACAATTAGAGATCACTGAAATGTTTAGATCAATTTAAAACCCACAAACAAAGACTGCCGTGGTAACCCAGCTTTACATGAAAACTCTGTAACCCACACCCAAAGCACCCTGTGACAGACAGGCGACCTGTCCAGGGTGTACCCCGCCTCTCACCCTGTGACAGCTGGGATAGGCTGCAGCCCCCCCTCAACTGTCATCTTACTCATTAGCCCAAACTAACCACATAAACAGAGCAGAAGTGATTTTAAAGAAAATGTAACTGTTAACAGAGTGACAAAAACAAGTGTGTTTGTGTGCCTCACCCTGCTCTCCACTGTGGTCTGTTTGACAATGTTCTCCAGCCTCTGCTGGTGATTCCTGCTCAGTTTAGGACCAGCACTCTTTTTTTCTTCCTGTTTCTGCATCAAACAGACACAGCATGTCACAAATATGTCACATTATTAGCACACACAGCCTGTACTGTATGTTTTGGAGTCTCACCGCGGCAGGGTTTCGCTGTAGCATCAGCTGCTCGGCCCTCCTCATCTTCTCTTGCTCCATCCCTCTGCTGATGGTTTGTTTGGCCTGATACGTCAGCTGGCGGCGCGGCGGCAGGCCCAGAAACCTCACCACCTCCTCCACGCGCCTGCAAACACACGGTAAACACAAACAACAAAGAGGCACGCATAGTTTACACAAAGCAAATGCAAATGCACTCGTAGCGTGATGCAACTGACATGCAGGTGAACCCTGTTAGATGACAAACAATAACAAAAAGCTTCCACTTCTGGTGCCATGGTTTATGTTTTTGTCCAGAATAAAACCCCGAATCTGTCATTCTCTAAAACTTTAATCCTCTTACTGTTGATCTCTAACTCAATCCAACACCCTCACACACAAACACACTCTCACCTAAAGCCCCATGGACCAACAAATACAATAAAAGCAGTCATACGGTGCAGTTGGCTATTTATTGTAAGATATCTTTATAAATGTGCTCTCTTTGCCAAACTCTAAAGTAACAGCTACGTGGATCAGCTTCACTGCATGCATTCTGCAGCTGACATTAAGTAGCATAAACTCCGGCAAAGACATTTAAAGACATCAGTTTGACATCTGAATCTATACAATTTAATACAAGTTCTCTAATATTTATGAAGTTCATTAAAACTGAATAACACTGATTTAACTTTACATTACTTACATAGAGCTCCAGGTTGCTTTTAAATTCATTTTTAGCTATATTCAGATTCAGTCTTGATATCACTATAGTACATATATTACTCCAAATAAAGCAGTGAGTCCATTCACACACTCATCATCCTTAGAGACCACAGACAGAAGAGCAGAAATCTCTTCACATCTTTCCTGCTCTTCTTCTCTGCACATCTCCTGCTGCTCATAGTGTCCAATCTGACCAATCACCACAAAGAGAGCAGTCCAATCAAATAATCCTGTCAGGATCTGCTGTTTATGATGTTAGATGTTTATATCCACAGATGTACTCCACGCCTTTATCCACGAGCTATCAGAGAGTGCCGTTGTGGTGTGCTAGAGAGGGCAGGTACAGAAAGGTGTAGACCAGCAGAAGCAGCAGCAGAGCCAGCACTAGAGGCAGGCCCCAGTCGTTGGTGACCAGCACTTTGTCACAGCGAGCCTGCAGGAAGGAGCCGTCCTGGGCGTCCCGCTGCTCCTCCACCTGGACCGGCATGGCTGAAATAACAGGCTGGTTATCCCATTCTAACAACAGCAGGCGCTGGCATCCTCAGAGATCACAAAAATGAGGGTTGACAGTTAAAAAAAAATAAATAAAAAAGTCTCCCAAGTTAAATCATTGTCCAGATTTGAACCAAAATATACTTTTTTTTCCCCCTTTATTCTTTCATTCCTCGGCCTTTCAAATGGCCTCCTCTGCACTTATTCCCTACTAACCTTTCTAACTTTACCCATCCATCTCTTCATCTGCTTGTTCATTCACCTGCACCCAACAGTGAGGCTTTGTTGTTTGCTACCCTGCTTCAAGCACGACCATCTCACACACACACACACACACACACACACCAGGTGTTAAGGGGATTAATCTCTAAGCCTCCATGCAGAGAACCACAGCGTGGACAAGAGCAGTGACCTTCAACACCCCACAAACACACATCAGCTCTGCATGAGTCCAGCGTACCGTGGACTCCAGCCAGGTGTATGTGTGCGTGTGTGTATGTACTCACGGCTCCAGTACGTAGGTGTACTGTCCCTCTGGAGTGCGGTCCTGCCTGTAAGAGAGGTTGTAGGCCAGCATGGTGTCGATGAGCTCACGCATCTGCTCCTTCTCTCTGCTGCTGAACAGCTGCGGATTCACCTGGAAGAAGAAAATCGTAAGATCACAGAAACTTTTACTGTGACATTATCACATTTCCCCCCGTTTCTCTTCTGTGACCACTCACCCACAACGATTTCTAACTTTGGTTACGCAGTGTGTTTCATATGCATTTACAGAGGTACACATGTTGACTTTGTAAGCTTTTACATACAGGCCGTAGTTTGGGACAGATGATGTCGAGAAGCAGACTGAGAATATCAAGGGCCAGGCTGAGCTGGCTGATCCTCGTCCTGATGCCTGCTGGGATGTCGGCCAACATAGTGGACAGAGCGTTCTTGCAGCTGAGGAGCCGTGAGGAGGCCTGGATAAGACACAGTAATGACTGGATCAGCAGCAATGCCTTAAAACATACTTCATGTATGTGTTTCTCTTTCGTTGGCACTTTTGCTTCATTTTACTCATTATTTGTGTTTTTAACATAATGTGCTGTTTGTTAGGTTTTTTTTTTTTATACTTTTTAATGTAAAACAGTTCTTCATACTGCCACACACAAGTGTATGTAGGAGATTCATACCTCGTGCTGGCTGTGAGGATAGCTGATGCGGGGCACGTTTGTGTGGGCAAACAGGAAGTGAAATGTGACGGAAAGGAAGGGCAGGTACTTCATCAGAGAGAAGTTCTGCCCATGCAGAATCACATGACTCAGCTTGTCAGAGAAGGACAGCCAATCCAGAGCCTCGCACACGCTCTGGAGGTTTGGGTCCCTCACACGCATGGACAGATAATTATCATACAGACCCTGAAGAAGAGAGATGTAACACATCATTAAATAGTGAACCATAAAGATAAACTACTTTACATTCTATGAACTTCAGCTTTTCCTTTTTTTCCCTGTCAGATATTCTGTTACAATGGTGGATGCTCGTATTAAGCAGGGTCAAAGTTTCAACCAATAGGGTCAGTGTATGTATAAGTAATCCCTGTGAGCCAAAAGCTCAAGCTTTAGACTGCACTAAACACCCAGTTTCAGACAGTTTTTTCTACCCTAATATGGCTTTGAACACAGAAGCCCCACCCATCGGCTTTTCAATCCTTCTATTTATGAGGGGCAGCCAATCAGAAGAAAGCTGGCTTAAAGGGAGAGGAGCTAGAAGATAAGCTTTTTTTGCAGACAGAGGATTAACTGAAGGGCTGCATAAAGGCCTAGTATGAGATAAATTAGGATTATTTTGAACTGTGTGTATGCAAAGCTACTCCAGTAGAGTCCAAAAATAACAATAAGCAACTGGAAATGAGCAGAATAAGTCCCCTTTAAAGAAAAATGCTGCAGCAAAATAACAGAATGGAAAGTTTCCTTTATTACCTGAGAAACCTTTTCATATTCTCCACTAGATGAAGCCAGATGTAAGATGCGCTGGAACCTCTGAGCTCCACTTCCTGAACCTGGCACCTCCTCAAACCCCTCACTGATACGTTTCCTGCAAAACATGAATAGGTAGGTTTCATTATACTCCGTTTGTGAGGACAGACAGAGAATGAGATAACAGATGAGATAATGAGGTTCTAGATAATTTATCAATAATTTGCCACATATTGTCCCCAACAGAGGATTGGTGTGACAGAGGAGGATGTTGGGATAGGGTGAGATGGAGGCAGATAATCTGCTGTGGCAACCCTTAAAAGAGAGCAGCCGGAAGAAGAAGTTTATTGAGATAGATGGGATGTCATGAGTGAGAACTGCCGTCACGAAGCGTTGTGTTTGTATTGTTCTAAACCAGACAAATACCCCTCTACCGCATATTATGATTAAAAAATAAATAAATAAAATAAAAACTAAAGTCAAAATAAACATTTAAAATCTAAACTGAAAGGAACAAAAATGAATGAACTGGATATAAACTAATGAGGAAATAGAACCTTGACAGGAGCACAGAGCATGACAGTCTCTTGCCCTTTTCTCAGATCTCTCTTTCTGGAAAGGTAAAAATTTTACAATTTAATGATAAGAAAACCTCAGACAGAACAGACATGGTGGGCAACTTGCTGTACCGTTTTGTACGTGGTAGCTGGAAGACCTCCTGCCACAGATGGAACAAGCCTTTGTTCTGGTCCTTCTGCCCCACAGAGACACTTTGAATCGTCTTGTTGTCCAGCTGCTTGATGCCACGACTGTGAAGGAACTGCACAGAAACAAGAACACGTGTTGCCACATAATTACAATGTCTTCTATTCGCTGCTTGGGCAACTGGCAGTCCCTTCTTCCCTGTGCTGTCACCCACCTGCAGCGTGTTGATGCAGGACCGGATGTCGTTGTCCGTCTTCTCACACAGTGACATCAGAGTGCCCGTGTCTGCCTTCAGCCCCTGCCGGAGTGAGATCTACAAACAGCAACTTAATTTAAAAGAGGATTAGCGGTGCATGCAGAGATGTCTGTGTACATCTGTGAGTGTGCTGACCTCTGCCAGTCTCTGCATGAGGCGGGAAGGCTGAGTCTGTGGGAAAGCCAGGAGGAAGGCCTGCTGCCTGAGAGGCCGGAGAGCTGGAACATAGCTTAGAAAAAGATGTATTTAAAGCTATAAAGAAGTAAATAAAATGAACACAAATAAAAGAGACAATTTACATGAATACAACAAATATTCACAATTCGTGCTTTGCTGTTGAACATCACAGGCTCTCTTACAGGTCATTACAGATGCAGATGATTGGTCGAAGCAAGATGGGCTCCCTCTTCTTTTTCTTCTTCACTGTCTCTGCACCGGCCTCCCCCCCGTGTCCGTCTTTCCTGTTCAGAACCGCCAACAGTATGTTGATGGCAGCCTGGAGAGCACATCAGAGGATAAAACATTAATAACAAAGTCTGCAACCACAGTTATTGAGCTGCTATTTATTGATTTAAAGCCAGAGCGTACCGCAGGTGCTCCGTCGATCTCATCAATAATGAGGCAGTTTGGCCTCTCATTGGCTCCCAAAACCGACTTCATCTGTGTCGCTGTGTCGATGCGTTTCTGGAACACCTCAGCGCTGCGATCGTCACTGTCCAAACATCAACAATACCAGCTGGGGTTGTAAAAGTTGTGAAGGGGAGGACTATAGTCAGCCTCTTGTTTTTATGATTTACTGCTACTATATGCTCAGTTATGCCTTACCTAGCATTAATTTCTACCACGTTGTACCCAGCATGCTTTGCTATGACATGAGCCAGGGTGGTCTTCCCCAGACCTGGAGGACCAGATAACAATGCCACCTGGAGAGAGACCAAAATAAATTATACCACATGTAAAAACTAAAGGTCATTAGTGGAAACAGACAGGAGAGTGAAGCTGTTCCACCTTGAATTTGGGTCGTTTGTACTGGTCCAGTTCAGCCTCCAGCAGCTCCTCGGTCATCTCAATCTTGCTCTTGAAGCGATTTTGATTCTGATTTCCTTGATTGGGTTTGAATGCGTTCTGACTGGCAGCCTGTTTGTCTGATCGGGCAGGGCGGGACTTCCTCTCTCTTCCAAACACTACAGTGTCCCAAAGCTTCAGCCACTTGAGCAGACAGCGGTTGGTAAACTGAAAGACACAACATGCGTCAGATACTTCAGCAGTCTCCACAAAGACTGTAAGAATGAAGGTGTATTTGTGTGCAGAGCCCTGAGGTCATATGGAAACACTATATATCGCTTACATCGTCGCTGAGCAGCTCTGTGTAGTGACGCGGTGAAAATCTGTCCACCCACAGCCGAGATGCTCGGCCTTCTGTGTCTTCAGGATCCTCATTTTCTTCATCTTCTGTGTTTTCAGACTCAACAATCACATCGTTCACACTGCTGCAAAGTGACATAAATTCAAAAACACAGTTAAAACTCCAGCTACTGTATGCAGTCATGGTCTTAATGTGCCTCAGTGTGTCATGCTCTCCAGTGTCCTCAGGTTTTCTTTGGTTCTATTCAGGTAACTTAGTGTTTTGTACCTTTTTCCAAAGACTCACAACTTTCCTTCTCTCATGTCTCAATTACAGTCACTTCCTGTTTTATTTTGGTAATCACTTTCCTTTTCCCTTTTCTTGCAGTCTTTGTCTTTTTCCTGCTTTTTTTTGGTCAGTTCCCTGTGTATTTATAGTCCTGTTTTTCATCTTGTCAGTTGTCAGTCTGTCTGTTGTGCTTTTTTTCTTTGTAACCAGCCCAGTCTGGTTCCTCTTTCGAGCCCCACATGAGTGTGTCAGCGAGTATGTGAAAGAAACAGGAAGTGAGTTACCTGGCTAGCAGCTCTGTGAGACGCTGTGATTCCTCCACAACCTGCTGGTGGCGCTGCATGATTTCAAAGAAAGAAGACATGTAACCGATTTTACAGTCTTTTTATATTCTGCTATTAATTTAAGAAAAAAAAAAAACGCTTAAAATGTGGGATGTTTGAAATCCACAAATAAAGTAAAAGGTTCTATATACACAGTCTGCTGCTTTAGCTTTAAGGGGCATTGATATAATTTATTTTTATGCTACAGTCTCTAGATCATCAACTTTCAAATGAATTCCATTTATAGGCTTTGGTCACATAACAATATCAAACAGCTGTTCATTACTAGAGCTAGATCTTGTACCACAAAGTGAGATGAGCAGATCAAAGTCCCGGCATGATACTGCATTGGCAGTGCATAAATGCTACACAGAGCATTGTATTCCACTTCTACATGTTGTAGCTGTGTACTGTCACTTGGGGGCAGTGTCAAAAATATGTGGAACAATAATATTGTGTTAGCTTGGGCCCTGCAGTGGAGAATACAGAAGTGACAGTAGACAAAGTGAACTGAAACAGAAACAATGACAGCTGTCCACTGCAGCTATGGTTTGTGTTTCTCATGCGTGCTTCTTTGATCTTCGTGGTGTAATCTGCTGGTCCTAAATCTGTTTATATCTGTAGCCAATTTAATGTGTGTTATTTTTGTCTAGCCCAAAGCATTTACCCATTACCCTAACCAAGCATAGAAGACTAGCCAATCAGAGGGAGGGTAGGGGCAAGACTTCATGCTTTCTGCAAAGAAAAAGGTGACTGTGGTAGAGATAAGAAGCCTAATGAGGAGTTTAGGCTGATAAAATTATTCACTTTTTGAGTTTAAGTTTGATCCTT
Organism: Paratilapia polleni; assembly: GCA_015106735.1. Taxonomy (NCBI): domain Eukaryota; kingdom Metazoa; phylum Chordata; class Actinopteri; order Cichliformes; family Cichlidae; genus Paratilapia; species Paratilapia polleni. The sequence continues at coordinate 4,708 of VUQI01028530.1, read as the reverse complement.
AAGTGCATCAAATGGCAAAACGCTCAGTGTTTGAGGTAAATGCTTCTTGTATTCAGGTTTGAACAGATTAACAGCTGATCATCATATTAATTCTATTAATAGAATTCAGTATAAATCCATATTATCTCAATGAATTGTGCTAAAACAATGTACATGTGACACACAATCCAAATTTGTTTTTATTTTTGTGGGTAAAAAAAAGTATTTGGCAGATACTTTTTTTTTTTTTTACACTGGGTGCAGGGCAGGTGATAAGTCACTCACCCTCTCTGCCTCTTGTTCTCTCAGCACTCCTATTGGCACTGCCAGCAGCCCCAGTCCACCCTGAGAGTTTGGTACTATTCTGGAGTCCACTACCTGGAAAGGTATACATAAATGTGGAGAAAAACAGAAATATAAACCAAACTAGCTCTGGACACTGCAGCGCAGCTGCTGCACATACTGTCTGTGCTACATGCAACCGCTCAGATGAATAACTGCGGGGCGTTTAACCTTTGCCTCTGTGTCTTCTTTCTGCCGGAGGTAGACCCGATTCCCAGATGAATCTGTCACACTGATGTAGTCTCCTTCTAAAGGAGGTCGCTTTAGCACACACAGGGATGCTGGCACCGCTGTGGGAGGTCGCCTTGGTGTCTCTAGGATCTCAGCAAAGCCACTGATATCCAACACAGCAGGAGTAGACCTAGAACACACAAACATGTTCAGAAGTCTCTTAGAATTTGTGTTAAAGGCTGAAAAAAGTTTATTTTTATTAATATAACTTTAAAGTAATAACTGTATTGTACAATAATAATAAACACCCTCGCATGTTAGTTTGGTACAGGTTATCGTTATGTCTTTCCTGCTTTCTGTCTGTGCAACAATCAACAATGCAGCAAAGCAGACATAGCTTAGATATGATGGATAGTAATGAGGACATATTTGCAGTTTTTGAAAAGATAATATTTTACAAATAACAAGCATTAAACAAATAAATAAATAAATAAAAAATAAATAAAAAGATGACCACATTCACCACCAGCTGCATCTATTCCTAAGGCAAATATGTGCCGTTGTGCCTCTATTAATACACGCTTTATTTCAGTCACTGTGATGTATTGCTTTTAAGTGCATCTTACTTGTGTGTGATTTGAGTACAATTTTTGCATTAAAATTTCTTCTGACTTTTTAGTAGATGAAATATTTGGGTTTTTTAGGAACCTCTTTTTGCTGTTGTAGTGGGTGAAGGAGATGAAGGTTAGTATACAATAAAATAAGATATACAATATTTACCTTAAAAGTTACAATAAAGTACAAAAAATACAATATGACCAGACAAAATAACTCAATAAGGTAAAAATTACACACAAGAAAGGAGCACACTTAAATAGAAAAAGTAAAGTAGAACATAATAAAGGAGCACATGAGAGAGCTCGTGATTCTGCTAAACAGAGGTGCTGTAAAGAGTTTTTGCATATGAAAGATTTCACAGAATGAACTAATTTTCATTCTTCCATGAATAATATCCTCCACCTTTTTAAATAAACTTCCACCATTTTTTTAGTCTGACGCATTTAACGGGACCTCTTTCAATTCAATTCAATTTTATTTATATAGCGCCAAATCACAACAACAGTCGCCTCAAGGCGCTTTATATTGTAGGGTAAAGACCCTACAATATAAAGGGGTCTTTCTACCTTCCTGTTTTTTCGATGCGTGAATCTCTCCTACCTGAAGGTGTGAGACGGCTCATAGTGCTCAGGAGAGGATGGCGGTGTGATGTTATCACGCGGTGAAGGGACTTTGCTCTCTTGAGCTTGTGACGCGTTGAAAAGTCGCTTGACCACACCGGTGTCCTGCTTCTGCCGCTTTGCCTTTGGAGCTGAAAGGAAAAGGCTTAGATCAATGCTATAAATTATGACAGCAAACACAACAGGATGAAACAGGGCCGTGCCCTCAGGGTGAACTCACTGATGGGCTGATCGTCCAGCAGGTGCTCTATGTCTGAGATGTCATCTCCTGGACCGTGACTGTGACGTTTCCCCACCTCGGACGTTTCGTCTGAAACACAAAATCATATATTAATTACTTCAGAGAACATTTCCTGGAGACTTACCCTAACTTTAACCATAATCACTACTGACCTATAGAGCCTGTCTCATTTATCAGCGGGACGATGTTATTGGCTATTTGCTGATCTATGAGTATCTATTAAAAAGTAAAGAACACAGGAGAAACACCCTTCAACCATGAGTGTTGATGTTGCATAGTTTGTCCAACAGAGGGCACTCTGCAACTTCCCTGTTGGCAACACGTGTTTGGAATGCCACAAACACAACAACCATCTGATCCAAACAAAACACATTAGAAGGATTTTCTTCCTAAAAGTGAGGCAAATTTTAGTCTGAACATTTAATTTATGTTCAATCAAAGTCTTAATTTGAAGCAATGCAATTATGATACAGAAAAGGCTGCAATTAAGGATTTATTTAAATTATTCTACCTTTAACTTTTGGGATAAAATGTTTTAAGACAGTTTGTTCAATGGTAATTAAAAGATTTAACACATACGTGGTGGCTGGAAGTTGTGTTTTTATCCCTGCGTGTAGAGAAATTATTACATGTATGGTACCTCATGTCAGAATGTTTCATCCCATGATTTAAATCTGTTATACTGTCATTGCTGAAATGAAGCCTGACAATTGAAATGTATACTGCAAATCACAATCAATCTTGCAATTAGATATTTCCTCCAAATCACACCACTCTCAAATCCCACTGTGTGAAGAGCTCTGTCCCCACAACATGAGCAATACCAGTGTCCACACATCAGTGCTAAACATGATCAATCAATTAGTAAATCACCAAAAAACTAATAACAACTTTGATAAGTCAGTCTTGCCAAATATGTGCAGCTCAGACTCTTGATAATGCATTGTGGTAAATTTAATATGTATATGTTTAATATAAAGAAAGCACCTTCAATTTCAGGAGCTTGCTATGGACATTTTCACCAAGTTTTTATGAACTAAACAATTACTACACTTTAATAAAAGCAGAAGTAGAAAGAAATCAAAAATAAAACTAATAGTTTAATCTAGAGAAATAATTATGTTAATTATTTTATATTCGCCTCTACTGGCATAAAAGTAAGAATACGTACAACAAAATGCAGATTGGCAAAGCTATACTGTATATAGCTATGTATAAGTATGAATTAATGATACTAGAATCACAAAAAACTGTAAGGACAGAGTTACTTTGATGTGATAAGAGTGTGACACATTTTACAAATAATGCTGGAGAAATAGCTATCACTAGGTATGGTTAAAGTTACTGAAACGCATACTGTAACTCATAAGAGGAAGCATTCAGTCTATCCACAAGGCAGGACTGTAGCCTCTGAGTGTGTGGTAAATGACTGCTTTAAACTGTTCTTTCTGATATGTGGAATTACTGGAAGGAATAATACCATATACCATTTCTGATGTGTGGAGTCTGCTTCCTGAGAGAACTCATTATAGACGGGGGAACTAAGCAAAGATTTTAGTTATGAGTCTTACTCAAACAGCGTAACTGTAGAAGATCAAAATAAGTAATATCAACTTTAATACACACGGGTATATTAAAGGTAATCATCGTGACTGTTCACAGCATCTAAGAGGAAATAACAAGCCAAATGGAGACAAAAGTCGGTGTTTTTTTTTGGATGTATAGTACTGTACAGAATAGCACCATCAGGCAGGTGTCCGATGAGTCCCAAATTCATTTTCCTGCATGATGACAGCTTCACCTTCACTTTATTTATTTGTTGTTGCTAGTGCAATTTTCCTTGCGGCTGTCTGCTGGGGTAGCAGCATCAGAGCCAGTGACACCAGGAAGCTGAACAAGCTGATTAGAAAGGCTGGGGCTGTGCTGGAAGGTTATTGCAAAGAATGATGTTGAACAAACTGTTCAACATAACACATCACATCCCCTACATGACATATTGGTCAAACAGCAGAGGAGGCTCCTTCAACTCTGCAGTAACAACAACCAATATAGGAAATCTTTCCTACCTACAGCAATTAAAATATGCACTCAATGGACACTTCATTAGTTAGACCTTGCTAGTACTGGGTTGGACCCCCTTTTGCCTTCAGGACTGCCTTAATTATTCCTGTCATAGATTCAACAATGTGCTGGAAACATTCCTCAGAGATTTTGCTCCATATTGACATGATCACACTGTTGCTGCAGATTTGTCAGCTGGACATCCATGATGTGAATCTCCTGTTCCACCACATCCCAAAGGTGCTCTATTGGATTGAGATCTGGTGACTGTGGAGGCCATTTGAGTACAGTGAACTCATTGTCATGTTTAAGAAACCAGTTTGAGATGATTTGAGCTTTGTGACATGGTGTGTTATCCTGCTAGAAGCAGCCATCAGAAGATGGGTACACTGTGGTAATAAAGGGATGGACATGGTCAGCAACAATACTCAGGTAGGCTGTGGCATTTAAACAATCCTCAGCTGGTATTAAGGGGTTCCTCAGGGTTCTATGGAGTTCCTCAGGGTTCTGTGCTGGGACCAATTCTATTTACATTATACATGCTTCCCTTAGGCAGTATTATTAGAAAACATAGCATACATTTTCATTGCTATGCAGATGATACCCAGCTGTATTTATCCATGAAGCCAGATGACAAACACCAATTACCTAAACTACAGGCATGTCTTAAAGATAT
>VUQI01028529.1:6826-26027 GCA_015106735.1 Paratilapia polleni | reverse complement strand
ACGTTATGAATCATCAGGATTAACCACAGAGCCCACATGGTGTAACTGTCTCTGATCACATGCTGACTGTCAGCTTTTCACAGCTGTGGAACAAGTATCTACAGTATGTGTACATCCTGTAAAAATAAACTTTTACTGAAGTAAAAGGACAAATATACTTCAAACTCTATATAATTATTGAGTCATTGAAGTGTGCAACAGAGCTGGAGCTAATTCACTGGAGCTAAATCAGACTGTAATTTATTACTTAATTTATATTTTATATTAATATAATTCTGCTAAATACGTGGAGATGGAGTTCAAAGTAAAATATTTGCCTTTGTATCTTTTTAGGAATAAATCAAAAATCACTAAGAAAGAGTTCATCTGTGCTGCACATCAGTAACTTTGGGTTAAGTTGCTGTCTTGAGGATTTGTTGACTTTTTGCAAAGTGAAGTTTTCCAGTTTAATTATAGCTGTGGATGTACTGATTTATCACTGGCTTCACTTTGATACTGAAAAGAAAATCTTAAAAACTTTGAGGCAAGTGTTGAAGCACTCCCATCCTGTCACGGTACGTGCAGTTACATGTTTTTGCTGCAGACTGAGACACTTTTTGTTGGCATGTATATGTTTCTATTTTGGCCAAAGTTATAATTGGCAGATCCTGATCCACACTTCCTGTCCTGATCCTCGTTAGGAGTCTTTTTTTTTTCTTAAATCATAATAAGGTACGTGATACTGTACAACAGACTGATGGGACAGGAGGTCAGAGGCTTCAGAACCAAAGTGAGCTTTGTTTTATGACACTTTCCTGAGCTGAAAGCTACAAACTGGTTTACATGAAGAAGAAAAATAAGTAACAAAAAGTTTTGTGTACATTTTAATTATTTTAATTATTTGTACATTTTAATTATTGTGTTATTCTGTATTTTTTTCTGTTTCTGTCAGCAGAAAGAAGTGTTTGGTCCCAGAAAAACATAAAAACAAAAGAATGCAGTTACATCACGTTTTCAATACAAATCAAAGAAAGGAGTTTTTTCCTGTTTATTTATTATTTTATTTTATTTATTTATTTATTTTTTTTTGGTTAAATGACAAAATATGAGTTACACTGGCGTCCTGTGCAGTTCAATTTCAGATCAGTGATGCTCATGTATAAATTCTCACATAGGTTTGCTCCAGGTTATCTGACAGACCTTTTACAATTTTATGTCCCATAGCAGTTGTTTAGTTCCAGACTTGTTCCCACATGTGCTCAAACTTTGTCAGCTGCATCTCTGACACTCAGCTTTATCCTCCAGATCAGAGGGGTATGCTACGAACAATGTTCAGCACAGCCAGGCGTTCTTTGCCTTAGCTGGCTCCACAAAACCTAAAACCCCAGGCAGAGATCACAGATATCACAACAGTGGTTATCAACCTCCTCTGTTCAGCCGGGCTCTCTGCTTCAGGCTCTGAGCGCGCTCACATAAAAAGGAGCGTTTCACCCATGTGACTCTTGATCTGCACAAAATGGTCCCTGTGAGCGCCGCCTACTCCAAACAGAGACGTTATCAGATGATGATGATGACGATAAAAATCTATAAAGAACATAAAAATCTAACAGTAAAATACAACACTGCTGCAAATAATCCCAGATGAATGCAGCAGAAAATGGTTAATCTGATGATTTATCGCTCAGAGCGGTAAAATAAAGATTTGAATTCCAGTGAATTATTTCCTGCCTGAGTCGCTCTCAGTGCTGCTGTTTGCTTCTATGGTGACGGCTGCACATCAGAGTGTGAAACTTTAAACTGGATTCATTTAAATATTAAAGCTTCTTGTCCCAGAGCCTGATGAAGGAGACGTGGAAATCCCTTCAGTTTGTCTGCAGGTCAAAGTGAAACGAATCTGATTGGTTGAACAGGTTTTCTTGGTGTGTGTTTGTGTTTCCAGCAGAGTAAAGGAGACTCAGCAGCAGATTAGAATCAAGTAGAACAACATTTGGACATTTTCTACAACACCAGATAATTATGTGCACATTCCCGTGACAACGCGACGCACAGTTTGCGCTCCATTCGGTGATTTAGTTACATACAGCTTAACAACTTGCACACACTGTACATTGTACTGTATTTTTCCTGTGCATATAAAACATATTCCCCCTGCAGAGAATCTATACTGCACTTAAAATATGCTGTAAGTAAAAGAATTAGTGAAAAATGTAAAATCTCGTGTCTTCAGTTTTGAAAGATGATAGAATTTATTTTGTGCTTTCAGCACCATTTCATTTTCCATATTAAATAATTAACTTCACATTTCTAGTTGTTTGAGTCTAGATTGCCTGACCCCGATATTTGAAGTGATCTTACCTCTGTCGACTGTTTCAGGAAGCTCTGTGATGCCGAAGAGGCAGAAAGAACAAAGAGTAGTAAAAGTTAAGAGGTTTTATAGAACACGAGAGGAAGGGACTGACGCTCTGGGGTCAAATGATTTCCTGTAAACTCTGACCACAATCACTCCTTCCTCCTGTTCAACAAGTCCTCTAATCCAAACGGCGGTATAAATTGTTTGCTCCTCCACTCAAATACCACTATAGACGGTATAAAACATGGGCGTGGCTTCCTGATCAGAAAAGCCTCTGGTTGTAAAAAGACTTCCGGTCCCATAGAAGTCTGCGGGAAAAGGGCTTTCTTTCTTGATCTCTGTAAACACGTTGCTGCTGAGTTCATGGTCTTAGTCACTCATTTTGGGTCATACTGAATAATAACAGAACTATTTTGGAAATACCATGTTTCAAACAGGAGGATTTGCCGTGGTATTTTCCGCTCGCTCATTGGCTAACGTTAGCCAATGAGCGAGCGGTTTCACAGTCAGAAACGTAAATAAAGATACTCATATATATGGTACCCGTGCAATTTGTTTATTATTATTACTATTATTATTAGTAGTAGTAGTATTCGTAGTAGTAGTAGTAGTGGTAGTAGTGGTATTGTAACGGACTGAATGACACATTAACTGGATTGCTGTTCATTTAACTGTGTTCAGAATCACCATTTAGTGAAGACAGAGACACTTTTATTCTGCATCACTGAGTGTTCCTGAATGTGTTACAGCTTAGAGGCTGTGAAGCTTGTCAAGCTCAGCTACCTCTGACAGACAAGAGAGCACGCTTGTGGTTGGCAGGAAACTGTAAGGTGTGGGTGAGGAAGGCACGAGGCATGAAGCGCAGGAAAGGTGAGAGGAGGCGGAGGAGTAGGAGGAGGAGGAGGAGGTGCCTCCTGCTGCTGCTGCTGCTGCTGCCTCAGATACAAACTCAGGTCGGTGAATTAGAGTCCAGAAGCGCTTCTAAAACGTTTATTGTTGGGGCTGCTGTCTCTGACACACTGAGCCAGAGATTCACACACTTTTCTCACTCTGCCACACGTCCATTTTTTCATGCAGATGAAAAACAAATTCATCACTCATAACAAATCTCTTGATGCATGCTCAGTCATCCAGGTAAGGAATCCCATAAGGTTGATTCTGTTCATCTGGACGTAGCGTATTCTGTGGGAGGAACGTTTCGTCACTCATCCAGGTGACTTCCTCAGTCTCAGCTGACTGCAGGTTTCCCCAAACTTAGAAACAGTACATTTGCATAATGACAGAAACTAGAACCACTGACTAACAATGGGCCGTGAGGTCAGTTTCATGATTAATAATATACTCTAAGGCCCCCTCCTCGGTTCAGAGATGGTCGTTCCCTTTTCACGTAAATGGCCTCCTTGACTCCGCGCTCAAACCAGCGTTCCTCCCTGTCCAGGATGTGCACATCCTCATCATTGAATGAATTGAATACTGCAGAGTCCTGCCCTGATGAGGTAGCTCCTCAGAGGTTGTTTAGTTTCCCCGATGTATAAGTCACAGCAATCCTCTGGGCAGTTAACAGCGTACTCTATATTACTGTTTGTGCCGGGGGACCCGATCCTTGGGGTGGACCAATTTTTGGCGTAACGTGTTTTGGGGTTTGAAAGCCACAGAGACGCTGTGTTTTGAGAAAATGTGTCTCAGCTGTTCCGATACTCCTGACACATAAGGGATCACCAAAGGGTTTCTCTTGGGCAGCGGTTGTCCTTCTCTCCTGGAGCATTCTGGGATAACCACATTTACTCTCTGGAGGCCCTGAGATGTAAATGTAAATGTGGTTATCCCAGCTGGACATTTGTCAAAGCCGGGAGGGCGCCTAAAGAATGCTCCAGGTGATCCAGGAGAGAAGGACTCACTCGTGTAATTTTTAATATTCATATAAATGTGATAAGTGGACTCCACCAGGAGAAGACAGCAGGCATGGAGACAGCAGAAAGTGGAAGAGAGAAGGTGTTTGTTATTTGTACTATATTTATTTTTGTACCATGAAATATACTTTTGCTATTATTCTTTTAATAGTAAAAATTAATTAGATGGATACCTGCTTTTTAGGTGATCAGATACATTGTGTGTGTGGAAACACCGTGAAGGAGTTTGTCACTAACACTGAGGCTACCATGTGGGTAATCTGTTGGTGTCTGGTTAGCTAACTTTGTCCTTTACATCATTTTTGTGATTGGTCACTTTCAAAGCAGTGACGCCACAGCCTCTGTGATAGACAGGTTCAGTTTCCTGTGTTAAACTGAGTTACACCGTGGCAGTAACATAAGCGCTGTTTTACACTGTATTTGATTACAATTTGAAAAATGAAGTTTGCCGAATTAACTATCAGCAGGTATTTTTTGCTGTGTATCAGTGGAAATACTGACAACTGTCACCGGATTACTTTAATGCTGAAGAAATCTTAAAAACCGTCAGATTCTAAGGCAAGTTCTGAAGCCTCTGACCTACTGTCCCATTAGCAATGAATACCTGCGCCCGTGAAATGAAATCATTTGCACATTTTATCTCGCGCACGACTTATGACATAAATCTAATTCCATATTATTCTGTCACTGAGACACAGGTCGTGCTGGGTATTTCATGAGTACAATCACTTTGACCTTTTGACCTTTTATACTCTGAAACATGTGAAAAGCATCATTATTATTTACTCATTAATCATTACATTAATCAGTGTGTTTGTTAAACTATGTTAACATCTCAGTTATACTAAAGTAAAACACTGGTGGGTTTAAAGTTATCTCTAGTTCACAATAAACTTTATTAACCACTGGAACATTACATAGATTAGCACTAAAAGACATTTTACTTTAGTCTTTATAATGTCTCATATATTCTAGGAGTGTTGGATTTTAGCTCACAGTATATATGGTGATTTGAGCACGAGTGACCAATGTAATAAGGATCATGTGAGTGCGTATCGTGTGCACTGTGTTATCATGTTGAGCGTAGCGGGCGGCGGACATCACTCAGGCCAGCTGTGAAGATGAATAGGGAAGAATACAGAATTAACTGAGTGTCATGGGCTTGATGCAGGGTTGAAGTGTGCTTGAAGGCTGGCACTCGGGCCAGCTGTAAAGCTTCATGCATAAGTGAGCGATAACAGAGCACAATCTTTGGGTGGTAAACGAGGGGAAAACTGGAAAATACCGGATTTTCTGAACACCTGCAAGAGCAGACCGAGGGATGGAAATTTACAGAAGGGGTGGCTTTAGGAGACCCCTCCCAATAAACTGAGAGCCACCGAGGGCCCAGGGTGTGTGTGGGTGTGTGTCTGTCTTCGACTGTGTTCGAGTCTGCGTGCTTACTGCAAGACCTCCCGGGAGAGCGCTCTGCTTCTTGTCTGTGCTATTTGAGTTTGTCTTTTTCAATAAACCATCCTGCAATTTAAGTTGCATCACAAGTGGTCATTTTTGTAACTTTTTTGACTACAGATAGAGATCATTTGAAAGTGTGGTTCAGAGAGTAAATCAGGCCTTCAAGCCCAATTTTGTTTTTGACACAACATAATTGGCCATCGCCAGCCAGGAGGAAGTGACAGCGACCCAGAAGCCGAGGACCTGGGGACTGGAATCTGCACTGGGACAAGAGACAAGGTAAGCAGAGCTTTTCTTCTGCTAATTTGGTCGTGTTCGAGGTATATGGTTCCGCCTTCAAAAGAATCTAGTAACCTATTGCTTAATTCAGTTTACTGATACCACTGGCTACGCATAAACAGTTGCAGATGCTTTAATGTGCTTTAATGTTTGTGAACCAAAATGGTGCAGAGGGATGAGTGGTGAGACTGAGTTGATTGATGAAACATTGTTTAATATTGTTATTGGTATCTTCTGTGTTGCGTGCTTGGTTTTTATGGCAGGAATCATTTATTTGTCAATACAGGGCATGCACATTCAGAATCAGCCTTAAAGTAAGAAGTACAAGTAGAAAGTTTTTTCCTTCGGTCATAAGAGAAAAAAAACAAAAGGTAGATAAGTGCCAGGCTGTGTACCAGGAGATGAGAGTTTTCTTTCTGTTATAAGGAACCTTGCAGAGGCTAGCAATGGTCCAAGCACGTGTCGTGTTGAGACTGTCACAGCAAAAATTCTTGGCCTAGTGTGTATAATAAATAACAGTGCTGTATAATATTGCTGTGTGAGACCGAGTAGAATAGAGTATTATGTGAAATTATTCTGTAAATAAGAAAAGGAGAAAGAAATAAGTGGTTAGATAATAAAGTAGTTATAAGGTGGTGATTTATCAGGTTAAAATTTGTAAATCTCAGAATTTGTGAGTTTATTGATTACAGTATACAACCTGTTAAGAGAGGCAGAGAGTGGGAGAAGGAAAAGAGACTGTAGAAAGGAAAAACTATGTACTGAGAGAGTTCTTATCAGCTGGCTGGTGAAGACAGAGTTTGTAAAGAAAGCTGAGCTTGTAATAGGAAAGATTGAGACAGGGACCCATAGAGGTTACAGTCACTAAATTGGTAATTAAAGGATAGTGGAAATTAATTGAGAACAGAAAATTGAATAAGGAGAATAGCAATCATGAGAATAAGAGTGAGAAGCTCCAAACATGTATAAAGATACAATATAAGATAAAACTGAAAAACAGAAATATGAATGATAAACAAAACGATAAAATGAGGCGAATGAAACAAAATAGAACTGAATAAATTAATAGAATAATTAATAATTAATAGAATAAATGAAAGGAAGCAGAATTGAAAGAATAAAACAGAAACAACAATAGCACCAAGGAGAAAGAATAAAATAGAATAGGGCTCAAATATAATAATAAAGCCATAATAGTAAGGCAAGTAATTAAAATAAATCAACAAATAATAATAATAAATATTAATAATAATAAACAAATAAATAAATAAAATACTGCTACTAATAATAATATAAATGTAACAGCTGTATGTAAAAGGAAAGCAGTAGTGAAGATAAAGTAAGCATGCCTAGCACTATAGTGAAGTAGAAATAGAAACATGAAGAATAGAACACATTTTGGTTGGAAGAGAACTTATAGATATGAAGAAGGCTGCAGGATGCATGATTGATCAACCTGAATTGTTGATTTAAGGAGAGTTGCCACACATTTTGTGGGGAAAAAGTTATAAGGGGATTCTGGGCATCTGGGCAGTGTGCAGGGATACATGTGAACAGGGTTGAGAAGGGATGGCAAAATGTGAACTCCAGTAAAGTTGGTAATAAAAAGAAAACACCCAGATAACAAAAACAAAACCAAATTTAGCATGGCGTGACAAAAACTAACATCAGGAAAGTTACAGTGGCTAAAAAAGGGGGAAAAAAGGGCTGTAGTAGAAGTTAATCTAAACCATGAGGAAGTTAAAGACATAGAACTTAGTGAAAAGAAGGAAAACTGTAAGTGGAAAAAAAAGGGAACATATGGAGGGAACAGAATAGGGAGAGTGAGGCTGAGCCCAGAAGAAGAAAAAGTGAAGTGAATCAACAGGTGCAAGCACAAACTCAGATAATGACTCTCCTAGTATGGATGGGAGAAAAAAAAAGATGCAGACAACACAGATAAAAGAGCCTACAGACTGAAAAGAGAGAAAAAGAGAAATGAGCTGAGGCCAGTGAACTCCACAGAGGGTCCAGTGAAACTGAGATAGAGGGCATTCTATCTCCATAAGTTTTGGATCAAAAACTGCAGCAGCTGAGGGATGAAAGAAGAAGACTGACTGTACCACAGTCACACCTTTTATTCAGCTGACATACCCATCAACCTGCTGAGGCGTCACGTTTTGTGTCCTCTGAAGGGCTGACATCGTGTGCATCCAAGATGTGGTGTGTGGACACCTCCTGAGGAACCCCAAGAGGAGTGATGGCAGCATTATAACAACAACAAACTCACTGCCAAAAGCAGTCCTCAGTATGTTGACTGTGAATGATGCCAGAGTCAGGCTGGCTCTAAAAACAGAGAACCTGGAAACAAAGGATATGTGCCCAGGAAGGACAGGCTGCGGACTCTGAGGCCTGTGGGATGAACCTGCAAAACTACTACATCACTGGTCAAGATATCTACAGTGGACCACAGGAAGCAGCTGCACCAGGAATGCTCCTGATAGAACTGAAGAATTCTTTTTCAAACCCTGGGCTCCGCCCAACATGTTACTCTTCTAGTAGTGAAGAGAACACAAAACATATGAGTTTGGCCAAATAGTAAACACAGCAATGCAAATATTAGATTGTACACCAACAAGCAATAGATACATGCACATTATTCACACTCATACATATGATGAGGGGACCATTGAAAAAGGCTTTAATAGGGTAAAGAGCACCAGTATAAGAACTACTGATGCCAGAAATACAAAATACACATATTAAGCCAAGTATCAGAAGAAGCAAGACCAAAACATAAGATAGATCCAGGACAGTAAAGTCAGCATAACCTGTTCATATCAGACTTAAACCAGGAGTTAGTTCACTATTTCAGAGACAACACCCACTAAAGCAACATATTATTAAAGGGATGAGACCTATAATTGAAGTTTTGATAAAAGCTGGGTTATTGGTGAAACCTAAGAGACCCTGTAACACTCCCATAAAAAAAGAAAAGCAAAGAAAAAACACACATACACCCCACAGGTTATTAACTGTGGTGAGGTTATGAGAATTTACAGCTTTCTCGTTGAGGCTGGGGTGCCCGCTATCCCTGACTCTTGCACATTGCTCTCAGGTATCCCACCTGACATGCATATAAATATGTGTGTGTGGGTGTATAGGTTTATATGTATATATGGTGACTAATCTGTCTTCTGCTTTTTTCAGCGCTGCAACACCTAGACAAGCAGCAACTGTTTCTGCTCACCCACCAAAATTCATAGTCCATCAATAATTAATAGGGTGTTGGCACAAGTTGTGCAACACCTGAATATCCCCAGTACTGTAATTCAGCACGTGGGTGATTTGCAGTCCCTCCAAAACAAACAAACAAAAAAAAAAACGTGAAAAAGATTGTGTCACTGTCTTCAGTGGACTGGCAGAGGAGGGACATAAAGTCAGCAGAGACAAACTGCAATTCTGCCAAAGAACAACTGAGTATGTTGGCAGACAGCTTTGTGGGAAATGGAGGCTAACTGCCCCTTCCCAGATAAAAGCTGTGACCAAAAGTCCCAAAACTGTAAGGTGGGGCAAATGCTTTCTTTCCCAGGCATGGCGGAGTTCAGTTGACAGTGGATTGGTGATTATGCTCTCAAAGCTGCCCCTTGTGAGCAATGATATGACAAAGGTCATTACAGGGGCCTTTGAGGCATTGGGGATGGACATGCACTCTGCCCTAGGCAACTCAGAATATTCAACGCCATCCCACCTGTATGAGGCTGGGTACAGCATTGTGCGACCGTTAAAACAGCACAAGCGCGAAAGGTTGATCAGCAGTGCAGCTCGTAAAACTCAAAGCTCTGACTGCTGCCTGTAAACTGGCTGCAGGTGAGAGACTTGATGTCAACACAGATTCAGCATGTGCTTATAGTGTGTGTCGTGTCAGTGCTAACACCTGATCTTAGAACAGTGATTAAACCGCAGAGCAGAGAAGTATTTCCAACACTTGAGTAGCGTGACACTGTCGTTGGATAATGGAGTACATTTTATGTTACAGGTTGTTTAAATGATGCTAAGAAATGCTAGACATTGAACAGAGGCTTGGATGTGAGTACCACCTTAGGACACAGGATGTCTGTAGAGTGAGCAAAAGTGCATGTTGAAAGCAATATAATGGCTGATATCTTAACTGAAAGTAGGTGACGAATTAATTGGATACAGGCATTACATTAAAGGTGCATGCACATACAGACTAACAGACTCACTCATCTAACACTGCATGAGATGCTTATGAGAGGGGGCCAGTGCCTGTTCCCAATTATAGGGGTCCATACGAGGGCCCTTCACTTAAACGGCCTGAGCAAGAAATAAGGAGCTACATACAACAGCTAATGAGAATCCGTAAAGTTATCTCCCAACAGGTAAAAGGAGCCACGGGGGACAGAGACCCCTACATCTTCAACAAACGATATGTCCAGGGGAACAGGTGTCCGTTAAGGTGTTCAGGAAAAAGTGGATCCAGCTAAGAAGGGAAGGACCCTACATAGTTACCTTTACAACCCCAACTGTTGTTCAGGTTGCAGGTAAGAGCATTTGTTCCCATCTTAAGAGTGTATCCATAGGGCAGAGGAGGCCTTCAACCCGCTGAGAGCCCACACAGCAACTCCAACAGGAGTGGCAACACCACCCCGACATCAGAAACCTCACAGTCGTAGGAAGAGGCTGGAAACGCCACCCCACAGGAAGTCAGAATATGAGATAATAAGTCTGAGATGGGGAACAAGGGACCCAAAAGATCATGAAGACCAAATCTATAGGGCAGGTAGAGCTGAAGGGAAAATTTAGATAATAGTCTTAGCTATACTAAACCTTTGGTCCTGTATGAATGGTGGGGGGCAAGAACAGGAGATGCTAGTAAGCAGCAGTAATGCACAGAGAGAGCCCTTAGTGGAGTGTGTGATAGCAGTACAGGAGGGAAAGCTGCCTGTAGAAAGTACTGCAGCTCTGACATATGTCAAGTCCACCACATATAACCAAGTAGTAGTTTTAGGTCCACATGACCTCATACTAAATGCTTATGCTAAAAGATTACACTGTGGTAATTAGGGCCTGGTTACATCAACAGCCACAAAATAACTAACAGCCTCTTAGATGGTAATGTTAAATCAAAGAACAAAAAGATATAAAAAGAAGAAACACCAACCGCTGACTGTACTGCAGGTGGCTGAGAGTCATTCCACAGTTGGAGGAAAATTTAGGCTCCAAACATTGTAAAAATTGACACTTTATTGTATTACTTTTGAGGTGTATTTAAGAAAATAAATAATAAACCATAAAAAAATAGATTTGTCCAGCTCAGGGATAAAAAGCACAGTTTTTTTTAGAGATATTTTAGCTGTACCAATATTCTGGAACCTGAAAAAGTAGATTTTAAAAAATACTGCTTTATAAATCCTTGACCGTTAAGTTAAAGACAGTCACCCTCATACTGAATACTCATTCATTCAGATAAGACTTGTGTTAATTTAAGCAATCTCGAAATCTGCCTTTCTCAATCTTTCAATAGTCACACATTTTTTAGTAATTTCAGTATTTATTTTCAAATCCTTGCTCAAATATGCTATGTATATCATCATTCAGACTATTAGAAAGGCAATAGTTCAAATCCTTGTGAGCCAAGAAAACCATTCATAATTTTTTTATTAAAAAGGATGTGGTAACAGGGTTAAAATCAGAGTCATGGGGTTGCAAATCAGTGTTAACATTAGTGTTTTCTCAGAAAATGACGCTAGCTGTGAGATGTAATGGACTTTGAAAGTCAGGGATAAATGGAATTATAACTAAAGGAAGGAAATTGTGAGATTAGTTTGCCTACTGTTGGTAATATGTGTAACAGAGCTGCACTGGTTAGACTGACACACTCAATCTAGTCAGTAAAAATTGGAAAAATACAAAATATATCAAAGAGGACTGACCTTTGGTCTATCCATGGTGTTAACACACAGTTTAATCATGTCACTTCCTGTTTGTCATGTCACTCATTGTTTTGTTTCTTCCTTTTCCAGGCTAACCTGGCTTCAATAACAGGGTTGCACATACTGTATGTTGATTGGCACAACTTGCAGTGCATAATTACTGTTCTTTAAAATATGTTGATGTTAAATAAATTGGGTTTACAATTCTAAGAGGCGTGTATCAACTAAATCAAAACAGAAAAGTGAATTTATGACTTATTTTGGCTGTTATATTTGACATGAAAGAGAAATGCTATTTTAAGGGGTGCTTCGGCTATTTTATATTTTAAATAATGTGTTGGGACCACTTTTGCAATAACTAGGGCATTTCTCACAGCAGGTGTAAATTACACAGCAAATATACTGTATATTTTAGTATATTTTAGTGTTTTGTGCATGGATTATTTTCAGACTTTTGAGCAGGATAGAAAGTGTTCTGCAGCTCTAGAGTGGGTCTTACACCCCAGTTTCCTGACAAAGGGAACCAAAATGTAGGTTTTGTATTGACACTGGACGAGTCACAGCAAACTCCAAGCGGTGTTAAATATAACAGGTAATGAATTCTAAGAGACCCCTGACGACATGCCTTACTGTGCCTCGATGGAGAACTCATAAGTAGCCCCAGGACTGTCCATGCTTCCATTGCCTCATTCCATTCCATAATGCTATATGTACATAATTACCAGCGTTTGCATGCCCAGCTAATGACATTAATCTAACAGCTATGGGTCTCTGTATTGTGTGAGAATAGTTAATTATTTATGTTCTGTGTTATGTAGATAAGCATTAATGGTGGCACAGGAAGGTGCAGATTGGGAGTTATTCATCTTATCCCACCCAGCAGCCTTTAAAACCAGAACACCTTCAGCAGGCACCTGACCAAGGGGGAGGTTCACTGAGAGCCCAAGCCACAATAAGTGTTCCATGCTGTCCTCAACCGAATGTTGGCTCATCGTCACGAGAGCCATGGTGTCCTAGCCAGTTCCCACTGCTGCACAGAATAATTGGAACTCAACCATCTCGGGTTCTCTAACACTGGTTCAATGATATCACAACCATAATGACTCGTAGCCCACGTTATTCACATTTCGTTTGTCATTGAGCTACCTTGAAGTTACATTGATGCAGAACTTTTGATGGATGGTACTGTGAATGGATGTTGACTGATTTAGGTGCTCTGCAATCCTGAAGTATGTTGGGTGTCTGCTAAAGGAGACCCCGAGATATTTTGGGTAGCCGCTCCATTAAAGACTGGCTGACTTGCAGTCTGGGGGGTTGTAGTTGGTCTTTTCCCAAACCTGTTAATGTTTGGGTTTTTCACCCACTACTTGCACAGCATCATTTTTTTTATGCTGTACATGTTTGACATATAACCTTATAATTTTGCTGCTGTTTTGTTTAAATCTCGTGGTTTTTTTTAAATGGTCCCTTGGGTACCAGAGGAGGGAAATATCAGATATTTATTTTCATAAAACCACTTTGACCTTTGACCTATGCAGCATTACATATTGAGAAAAGTATAACTACTGTTTATTCACATTGCAAACTGTGAGAAGTATAATTACTGTATATTCAATAATCATTAGTTAATCAGTATGTTTATTGGATTATGTTATACCAAAAGTAAGCACTGGAAAATAATGAACACTGGAATATTCAAAGCCATCATAAGTTTATGATAAACACTGATAAATACTGGAGTATCAAAGTAGATTAGCACTATAGGACACTTTATTTTAGTTCTTATATAATGTCTATTCAGAGCACAAGTATCTGCACCTGTGGAGTGATCTGTGTGTGTATATGGACACCGTCTAAGGGAGCTAGTTCATGAACTAATTGGATGAGAAAAGGACGGTCCCTTAGCTAATTGTATGAATGCATGGGAGAGCCCAGATACCTCAAAGGGGAATGTTTTTACAAGGAAATGATATATTGAAGTCCTACAGGTCAGAGTGACCCAGCTGAAAGTGGTAAACAGAAAACTGGAGAATACATTGTTTTTTGTTGCTAAACACCTGCCAGGGGTGAAATCATGAGTAGAAATCATGAGCCAGAGGGGGCGGCTGTGGCTCAGGAGGTAGAGCAGGTCGTCTGCTAATCGGAAGGTCAGCGGCTCAATCTCTGGCTCCCCTGCCTAAGTGTCCTTGGGCAAGATACTGAACCCCACGTTGCCCCCAATGCGTTCATCAGAGTGTGTGTGTATGTTAGCTAAGCGCTTAAGTATAGATAAAAGCGCTGGATGAATGTGTGTGACTGGGTGAATGTGGCATGTAGTATAGAGCACTTTGAGTACTCAAAAAAACTAAGTAGAAAGGCACTATATGAGTACCCGTCCAAATTTACTGAATGTGGGGCATAGTAGACCACCCTCTATAAATTGAGAACCCCCAAAAGCCCGGGGCACCTTGTCCTCCTTTGATTGTGTTTGAGTCTGCGTGCTTACTGCAAAATCTCCCGGGAGAGCGCTTTGCTTCTTGTCCATGTTTTTTCAGTTTGTCTTTTTCAATAAATCATCCTGTAATTGAAGTTGCATCACAAGTGGTCATTTTTGTAACAGAGATAATTTGAAAGTATGATTCAGAGAGTAAATCAGACCTTCAAGCCCAATTTTTTGACACAACAAACTGCACATCTTTGGTATAATCCTTTCTTCAAGGTGATCTGTCTGCTCATGGCGAGGTCCGGAGGAAGAACAGTTCTTTATTACCAAAACATCACTTTTTATACTCTTTAAACAACTCGAATCCCCCATCTCTCCACTCCAGCTGAGATCACTCTTGATGCACATGACTCCAGTTGTGCCATACTTACTTCCTGCTTTTCACCGTTTTTCTGGACATAGGTGACCCGTGTACAGAAAGACCTCCAGTTCATAGCATCATTGCACTTCTCTCCTTCATAATTCTTACAGAATGATTACTTTTACTCATTTTATTACATCTGTTAATTCTAAATACTGTGTTTCAAGCAAAATGACCAATAATGCAATCCCATGTGTATATATTTCTGAACTCTGCATGTTAAGTCCCTACAGTCCTAGGTAGATGAGGCCTTGGGGATCTCAGTCGCTTTGACATATGATAGAGAAATCTATCAAAATCTTGATATGCAACTAACAACAACTTGAACTTTATACTCTATGTTCTTTGATCCACTTTCATATTTAGAGATTTAAATTCATGTTAAACATATTTTGTTTTTTCAAATTTTAAGTAAATCAAGCAAAAGAAATATGTGAACTCAAACATTTAGATTTTATTCTCATGTTTTGACAGTTTCCAAAGCAAATTTTGTGTTTCCTGATCAAACTGAATAAAAAAATGGTTTTCTTAACATACTTAATATAACAGTGAGTGTAACATTTCTGATCTTCATATATGTTTTAAATATGTAGGCTCTTTACCCTACAATATAAAGTGCCTTAAGGCGATTGTTGTTGTAAATTGGCGGTATATAAATAAATTTATGGAGTCATCTGTACAGTTGAGTCGGTCATGTTCACCAGCCGTTTGACCGACATACTGGAGCTCCTGAGGATCAATTGTTGATCAGTTTTTATTGCTCATTCAGACAAAGCAAATAAATGTTTGAAAAAATATTTTTTCTTGTGATTCAGTTTTATTCTGACATTAACAGAAGCTTTGTGAGTTTTTCATGTAGTTCAAACATTTTCTTTTGTTTTAATTTATGTTCTCTACAGAGGAGCTTTATGGAGTGAAAAAACATGACTCAGGAAGGCTTCTGACAGCAGTCCTCAGCAGTGACTTTACTGTTTTCATAAATTATACCAATGAAATAAATACCAGTTACAGATTACCCTCTTACTGCTTTCTAGCAGAGTGACTCACATTTGTGACTTTTGTCCATGGAAAGCATCATCAAACTATTCATAATGCAATTTCAGAAGTTTGAAGAATCTACTTGAAAAAATGTTATTGCATTGAACTGGGGGACTTGTAGGATCCAACCTTATTCAAATGAGCTAAAGTTAATACTTTAGACCAAACAGGAATACAGAACTGGCAGTAACATTAAAATCTGCTGTGGTTAAAGGCCAATATCTGTGGCATATATCTGTTTCAATCTATTCTTAGTTAATGACCTCAACCAAACAGGGCTGAATGTACATAGTGGCTAATAGAAAATTTTGTAGCTCCACTATAGTATAACAAAATTTAAAAAGTTAAACTCTGAATGAAGAAATGTAGACTGTCCATCTCTGAAGGCTTTACTTTTTTCTTTCAAAACCATCCCATTTACAGTAAAATATGAACATCTTATCTCTTTGAACTCTTGAAGTTATGTTGTCTTCCTTCCATATAAAGGAAAGAAGACATATAAAGGGACAGCATATTTATAATATATTATCTTTCTTGTTCAAGGTAAATGGTGACTTATATGTGCCATATGAGTTTGTCCCTCATATAAAAATTTGTTGTATTTCCTTCATTGCCCCACCATAATATATGCTGTTCGGGGCAGCTGTGGCTCAGGAGGTAGAGCAGGTTGTCTACTACTGGGAAGGTCAGCGGTTTGATCCCTGGCTCCCCTTTTCTGCCATGCCAAAGTATCCTTGGGCAAGATACTGAACCCCACGTTGCCCCCAGTGCATTCATCGGAGTGTGAATGTTAGTAAGCACTTAAGTATGGATAAAAGTGCTGTATGAATGTAGGTGTGACTGGGAGAATGTGGCATGTAGCGCAGAGTGCTTTGAGTACTGAAATTGAGCAGAAAAGTGCTATATAAGTACCAGTCCATTTACTGTTTACAACTTATCTCTTTAGACTATTTAATGTAAATGTTTGAGTGACCTACACTGAAATGGCATATGGGCTCTAAAGGGCTCCTTCACATGTAAAGTGTGTGAAAGACACAAAGGGGGGCTGTGGCTCAGGAGGTGGAGCAAGTCATCTACTAATCGGAAGGTCAGTGGTTCAATCCTTGGCTCCCCTAGTCTACATGCTGAAGTATCCATGGGCAAGATACTGAACCCCACGTTGCCCCAGATGCATTCATCTGAGTGTGTGTGAATGTTAGTAAGCACTTAAGTGTAGATGAATGTACATGTGGCCTGTAGTGTAAAGTGCTTTGAGTACTCAAAACTGAGTAGAAAAGTGCTATATAAGTACCAGTCCATTTACCAAACCTGATATTTTATCAGGTCAACACCTCACATTAAAGTTTGTTCAGAATCACTTTTTGGAACTTGAAAAGTCATCATTTGATTTGCACATTTTTTTACAGTATTGAGAAGGAACTGTTGAAGATTATCTCAAACTCCTACAGTCCAAAGAGATAAGATAAAGATAAATCCTTTATCATTATTTATGGTGGCATAATAAAGAATTTAAAAAATGACAGGTAACTTCAATTTGACATTGATCAGGTTCACTTTGATCAGGAAGTAAGTATATATGAATATGTGGCCACATTTAATAGAAGAGTAATAAAAGAAATACGATGTAAAGAGTGCTGTGAGTTTCCACAATGTTTGTGTTATTTTCAAAATTGTGGTTTAAAATATAACATTTTCATAACTATTTTATTCTTAATATGAATAACATTGCATCATTTAAATGTTTTGCTTTTTTTAATGTGAACAATCTCTGAAATTTAAATTCTGGGTTTTGAGTATTTTACACAGG
The DNA here is from genome assembly GCA_015106735.1 of Paratilapia polleni. NCBI lineage: Eukaryota > Metazoa > Chordata > Actinopteri > Cichliformes > Cichlidae > Paratilapia > Paratilapia polleni. Next base: position 8,433 of record VUQI01028529.1, on the reverse strand, counting down.
ATAATAACTGTACATATAATTTACAAGGAAACAGAAGGAAACAAGGAAATAGATTCCCATCATACTGCTCACAATGAACTGAGCTTTAAACCAATATCAACTTTAATGTAGATAATAGATTATTTACTTTAAATCATGGCCAAATTACTGTCCACAGTGACATGTACAACAGTACAAACCACATACAAATTAGATACAAAAGAATGACATCATATCAATAGAAATAAACATGTCTGAATCTACACAGAGTTCTACACAGAACTGGTTATACGCACAGTTATTAAAATGATAGTTACTATACAATCCAACTGCTACCACTGTGTATTAAAATACACAAATAGCCTATTTGGTGAAAGCAAAGTGACATTACATACAAGTAAAGCAGTGCTACAACCACAAGGCAATGTCGAGGAGCTAATATGTAATTCTCTCATTCATAGGGTCTTCACCCTAAAATATAAAGCGCCTTGAAGCGACTGTTGTGATTTGGCGCTATATAAATAAAATAAAATTGAATTGAATTGAATAGCCAGTGTGCATACACAATAATAATCATGGTTTTATTTAGCACATGTTAAAACAAGAAAACAAAGTTAACATGATTGTTTTACTGTAGTCCTCCTTCTTCTTCTTTGTCTTTTGCTTCTTTTGTCCTCAATAATTGTTTTATGAACATACCAATTCTTCTCAAATCAGGAGGTTTTGATCTAAATCCTTTTAGAGATGTTAATTTGATGAAGAGTGGGTTTATTGGTTTTCTGTGAGCAGATTTCTTCAGTTATTACAGCTTTCTTTAGAAACATGAATACTGAGTTGATAATGATTTTATAAGTAAAAAGTAAGAAATAAGTAAATAAGTAAGAAATCTTTTTTTTATTTATTAAGTTATTTTCAGTCTCTATATCATATGTGTAAATAATTAAAAGAAGACTGATTCTTATATATGTTTTATAAGAGAACAGAGAGCCTTATATTTCTGAGTTTTCTGGATTCCTCTATCTACAGTGGTCTACTTATTCATGGTTAGATCGTATCCCAGATGTACTTGTAAAGAAGTCGCTGTAGTACAACATTAGGATGGTTAATTTTAACTTAACATAATCACGACTATGTGAAACAGATTCATTTGAAGCACCTTGTTACCAGTGAATCAACAAAACACACTTTTAATACATTTACTTATTTTATGAGACCATCCACTTCTTCATTTGCATTTACTTACTTATTTATATACCACTTGTATTCATGTTTTTGTAGTACAGAAACAGGACAAACATTCTTGTGGCGCTAAGGAGGTCATAAGGCTCGGGTCTATTTGTTTCGCCAGTATCAGATTCATCAGTAGTACAGCTCCCTCTAGTGGTCTCTGCTGAACTCCTCACCAACAGTTCATCAGATTCTTCCTGATATTTGAATGAAATCTCAGTTGTGATGGAGCTTTGTGTTTGTTTGCTGAGTGTGTGTGAGAGCTGCTGCTCACAATAAACTGAAACTGTTTCAGGAACAAAGACAAACAGACGTTTGTTGGATAAAGTGGAGCAGAAAAAAGCAGCTGATGATCCATTTTATTGAGGATTCACAGAAAACTGCATCAAGCAGGAGATGAT
>VUQI01028528.1:0-22993 GCA_015106735.1 Paratilapia polleni | reverse complement strand
GGATTTTAAATTCAGTTATAGATTTAACAGGGAGCCAATGAAGAGAAGCTAATATGGGAGAAATATGGTCTCTCTTTCTAGTCCCTGTCAGTACTCTCGCTGCAGCATTCTGGATTAACTGGAGTTTTTTTTAGGGACTTTTAGAACAACCTGATAATAACAAAGAATTAAACTAGTTGAGTCTATAAGTATTAAATTCATGAAGTAGTTTTTCAGCATCACTCTGAGACGGGATGTTTCTGATTCTGATTCTGACATTGAAGTGTTTTTTTTTTTTCCCCATTTTCTCCAGTCAAGCAACTGTTGTATAAGTAGGAACTCAAAGGAAATACCAGAGAGCCATTTTCAAAATAAAAGCCTCTGTAAACAAAACAGGAAATAATACAGGACAAGGTTAAAACAGGTAAGAATATGGAATACAGTTAACAAACTGAAACAGGGGGTTCTCTTCTTTACAATTAAAACAAAATGTATTTTTTTAAAACGTGTTTACAGAAAAGAGCTGAAGGGCAACAAAATCTGGGTTTTAAAATGTAGCTGGCCTCACGTAGACTAACACTAGCTGGACTTCACTGAATTGCATTTAATTTCTTTAAGACCGCTTCATGTTCTGAACGCTGACTTTTCAAATCCTGTCCTGGAGTGAAACTCATGATTTATTTTTCAGTCCTGTGCTCAGCTGGTGTTGAAGTTGAACTTCTTATGATTCAACAGAAATCCAACAGGAGTCAGGCTTGTCTCCTGAAATGTCACACAGCGGCAGACTTCATGCCAACACACATCCTGCTGAACCCTTCATGTTTTATCTCCCGTTACCTGACTCCTCCTCGCTATTTGTTTTAATTACTCTTACTCGGTTTGACCTCTCCTTGTCATTTACTCCCACTGCCATCAAACTCCTCGACCCCTCCTTGTTCTCCCGCCCGATTACAGCGACACCTCGCTGACCTTTCCTCATTTTCTCCCCATGTGATGACAGGCATAAAAAAAGAAAGGAAAGGAAATAAGACGACATGTTTAATGGCGTCAGGCGTGATTAATCGCTGGCAAGGAGGTGAAGTGATTCCAAACAGTGATTCAACCTGAGCGCTCTGTAATGAGAAAAGCGCCCGGTTCCCTATTACCTTAATAAAGATGTCTTCCATGTTAATTAGACTGACAGAGCGGAGTGAAAGATGTGTGTACGACAGCGTGTGTCTGTCTCTGAGGACTCGCTGCTAAATAACGGCAGACTTTGGACTTGCTGCACACACGCCCTCTGTAGATTTGGAAAAGTGTGGAGTAATAATTAATTTCACATATCGTCAGCTAACAGAGCCCATCCTTTCTCTAACAAGATAAAAGCGCTGCAGAGGGCAGCTCCGCCCCACCTGAAGCTCATCAGGACAGGAAGTCAGACAAATGAGACGCCCCGGACTCATTCTACATTATCTCTATTACAGCTATCACACCTAATGTAACTGCACAGGTATATCACAGTGAAGACCTGGGGGAGGGCTGGCTGTATATTGGTGCAGATGAGATTAAAGGTTTTTTTTTTCTTTTTTTTTGGATAAACCTGGATAGAAAATGCTACTTGCAGAGTTTGGACTGCATGCTACAAAGTATACCATAAGTCTGAAAACAGAAGGGAGGAAAAAACTGACCTAAATAACAGATATAGCCACCATGACATCACCCACTGGTTTCTGAATCTTGAAATCTCAACACTTGCGTTTTAGCCACTGCCATACTGGTCTTTTAGAGCTAGAAGTGACCATATTTGCTAACCTTAGCGAGCTGGTGCTGGAGCACAGACGGTCTGTTAGTACATTATTGGTCAGATAATTTCATTAAAAATGCTCCAAAAGGCTCCAACAGCACAAACACGGTCCAGAGGTCCAGTTCAGGGACTCCAATTAGCTGAGGTGAAGCCTAGCAGACAGCTAGCAGCTACAGCCGCCTGTGTCGCCATCCCCCTGTCAATCAAAGAGGCCATGCCCCTAATAATGCAAACTTTAAGCCTTATAAAATTTAAGCAGGTGATTTATAAATAAATTATATCCAAAGAGACCACAGTTGGACATTTTAACATGGGAGTCTGTGGGGACTGACTCAATATTGCAGCCAGTCTCAAGTGGAGATCAGAGGAACTGCAGTTTTTGGTACCTGTGGCAGTCTTTGGCCTAATTTTTCAGTCTTGGATGTCGGTGCTCAGCCTGAACACACTATTTTCTTTTTCTTTTCCAGTGAATGTTGGTAGGGATAAACCAAACAACTGACAAGACTTTTATCACCTGAGCCAGTTATGGATACGGTGCAGGTGGAGAGTGTGCAAAGTGAATGGTATTTAAAATGTGGATTCATTTTGGACACTTTTTTCCCCTTCAACATGAAGCATGACCAGTGATGATGATGTCACAGCTCTTCAGGGTTGTTTACCAAAAGTAAAACTGTTTTGTTGTTTACCAACAGAAAGAGATGTTTTGGGGTCCAAACATGCAAAAAGGTTAAAATTTAGTGAGGTGGGTTAAATAAAATATCCCATTCCATGCCCCATGCCAGATTCTCGGCTTTGAGCAGAGATTTCTCATCAGTTTCATCAAATGAAAATCTAATCTTTTCTCAGCAGTAGTCTATTGTGTTGTCCACCTCAGCCTGCTGGTGTTTCCACTGCTCTCGTTAATGACAGCTGGCTCTGCATTGCAGCATTTCACCACTGCATATAAGGGTGAAAATTAGAGTGTGTGAATGTGAAGAATGATGTGTTCACACTGATGTTCAGCTGTTCTGGGTATACTATAGTTCATGCTTTACTTTTACAAGAGTAAAGGCTTCAAAGTTGGTGACTCATTTTAGATTAATGGGATGTCAGGGAAACTTTCCAACAATACAAGTCCCAAAGTATTTCCTGTGCTCAAAAAGTCTTTTTCTCACAATCCAATGTTGGAAAGTGGTAGTTAGAGAATAATTTGGTGTGAGAGACCAGTACAGTTAATGATGCATTTCTTGACCCAAAGGTGTGGATCAACAGACAGTGCAAGCAGGGAAATGACCACCCCCCTTAAATATTCTGAAAGTTTTTAGTAGCATTCTGATTGGTTAGACTGTAAACATGCAGCATTGTAGAGGTCATGTTATGAGAACTGGAACCCAAATTTCTGTTATTTGATCTCCAAAGGTCTAAAATTTACAAAAACAGAGTTGATGTTGCCTGATATCAGCAGATAAACGCACAAATGTAAATTAGTCTGGAACCTCTCAGATCAGTTTCAATTTCAACCAAGGGGAGCAGGCTAATAGGCCTCTAGATGCAATCAGATAAACCTACAACAAATCAGGGCAGCGCAAATTGAAAGGAGCCAGCTGAGGTGGTTTGGGCATCTGACTAGGATGCCTCCTGGGTGAGGTGTTCCAGGCATGTCCTAAAGGGAGGAGAACCCAGACCTGGATAAGCAGCAGATAATGGATGAATGGATGGAAATCAGGGCATTGGAAACAAACAACAGGGCCCTGAGATGTCAGTCATGGTCTCAAACCAACCCTCTACAGCATATGCAATTTTATTGGTCCAGTGTCGGCAAGATCACATGGGAATATGTTTGAACTGGAGCAACTGAAACATGAGCTCTGAGACCTGTTCGGTTCACACCAAAAGTAGTTCAGATTAGGCCCAGATGAGTCTGCTGTCTGGGACCAAAGCATTTTGTCCATTGAAAGGTGTTAGTTAATCAAGTGTGATTGTGCTTATTCACACATTTCATCAGGCCCTGGTGCCAAAAGATAAAACTGTCATACTTCAACAAACACATAACTCAAATATACTGTATACATATCAATAGAGAAAAGCAGAGATGCAAATAAGCAAGTGAGAACGATTATTTTTTTCCCCAGCTTTCCAGCATTTACAGCAAAATCTTGAATCTGTTGGTCTCTCTTATTTCTAATGGCGTTTTCTGTTCCTGTCTATATACTTATAATTCATGGTATCCCTGCATGTGTTAAACAGGAGGTCTTTATCACGTGCTCTGTGCAGATATTACATTCACTGTGCATTAAAAATTGTCTACACTGTTCTTACAGAGTCATGAAACACACCACCATGATGAAAGCGGAAACAATCATTTGGTTAGCTGAGATGAGGAACGTGCTTTTAAATTTAAAGGGCTCAAATATTTCTGACTGTTGTGTCTATGTACGAAAGGAAGAGGTGATTAAAGGTTTAAATCATGGGGAGAGCTTAACTTTTGTCTGCCTGGGAGACTTGAGGCAGGGTATAAATGAATTCTTCATCTCTAAGCATGTTGAACGTAAGTTGAAAGCCAACAAAATGACCGAATGTAAAGCTATGAATCATTTATGATTCATGAATACAAATTGTTTTGTGGCACTTTGCTTGTTAGTGATATTTGCTTAAAAGCATCATCCATATAACGTTACGGCCGATCAGCACATTAAATGCATCATCAGTGTCTGATTCACAGATTATTCACAGTGTTTTATCTGTACAGGCTGCCTCACGGTGTGCCAGCCCTTCCCTCCACCGGTAATGACCAACCAATGACCTTCTGGGTTCCACATGGACATTATTAATAATCAGTAAAGTCTGTTGTTTGTCTGCATCGTGTGTCCTATACCACCTGGGGCCATCATCATCACCACTACCATCATCATCATCCTCGTCTACTTCCGTCTTGATCTGTTTTTCCTGGTGTGGACCTCTTAGTTTCGATAAAGAATACATTTAATGATTCTGACTCTTGCCTGGTGCTACATATCGCCATCCAAGAAGACAGAAAAGTAGTTTTACCACTTTTATGTAGAATAAATTGCTTGGCCTACACCCAATCCTGATCCCAGCAGCTTTTGGAAGAACTGGAATGACTCTGGGCCATCAAGGGTATCCATGCCCAACTGACAGCCCAACTGAAGATCCTAGAGGTCAAAAAATGGTTGCAGCACATCTCCATCAAGCTGCTGGTCCAGAAGTTGAAACAACTGATGCCAGTGGCTACTAAAGCCTTTATTTAAAAAATGTTCCATCATTTTGATAAAACATGACTGAAGGCTAGAGGAATGAGAGGCTTTTTGGTAAAGAGTTGAGCCCAGCTTTCTCTACGTAATGTTATAACACCTTGGAAGGAGCCCAGTGGTATCTGGAACTAGAACTTTAGCAGCAGTTTATTTAAGTATTTGAAGCTGCGAGTTGGAGGATCCACACATTAAACTTGTTCCTGCACAGTCCCCAACACCATCACTTTTTCACCTTTCTTTGTCTTTGGACAGGTGTCGGCAGGTATTCCACTCAAGGCTTAGAACCAAGGCCACAAAACCAATGCTTTTTCCTTCTGGAGCAGCACACAGTGTCATTTGGCGTTTATATCGGCAGCCCAGAGTTGATGGTCCTGTTTTAGAGGCCTACAAAGTCCAGGAAAAGAGGCTGGAAAGGTGGCAGTGGCATAAGTTGCAGGTTTGTCTTTGTTTTCTCTGGTTAGGTTTAGGCATGAAAAAATACTTGGTTAGGGTTAGAAAAAGTTCGGATTAATCTTGTGAAGTCTAGGCCACCATGACCTTAACCCTAACTTTAAATTTTATAGGAAAGCTGAGCAACCAACCAACATGTTTGGTTAATTACCGATTTAGGAGCACCACAGCTGATATTCACAAATATTTCTGTACAATCCAATTCAAGATCCAGTCATACTTTTCTAACAAGGCCAGACAGACATACAGCAGGTTTAAAAAATGTTGCTGCTTTACTGGTTAATGAAAAACAGAAGTAGTACTATGTACACTATGTACTATGTGTATTATGCTAAAAACACAAAACATTTGCTATGATCTGTCAGCATCTGATGGAAGCAGAGGAGGAGTATGGAAAAAAGACTCCTGAGGGAAACTTGTCTGTTCAGGCCTTTAAACTCTGCATGAGCTGAAATACCTGAAATCTGCTCTGTAAGGGTTGAAACGTTCACACTTGCTGCACTTAACTTACTTAATAAGCTAATCTTTGGGAGCTTCCTGTAAAAGGGTTTCACTGTTCTGCGGTCTTTGCCTTCCATGTCGAGGCTGGTGTTGTTTTGAACGCTCCCCCCGCTGCACAGCAGGATGCATTTTATCATCAGTATGGAATAAATCTGTGCCACCCTGAACACCTCTTTGCTCTACCACACCGCCTCTAATAAAGTACTCCTGTTGTTTTTGGGTATTTCCCCCGGGTTAGACTGGAGTCAACACTTGTATGCATCTTCAGTCTGTCACAGCACCAAGCTTCTTCTTCCATGTTCTGTTTCACTTTGCTTTAGCTCTGGAGGACCGAGTGTCTGCAGGCAGGTGAACAGAAAAAAGCAGCGTGTTTGGATTCAGAAAGTGACAGGACTTAAAGTCTGTAACCACACTGCAGCAAAGACTCTAATCTGGAAATAAAGTGAGCTATTTCTTAATATTCTGAGCAGCTACTGAAAGTCATGACTGGGTACTAAGTCTTTTAGGAGGCCTGCTTTTGTGGAGAGCCTACACAAAATTGAGGTAGTTAACCAACATGATAAAATCAGATACACATTTCTTTAGAGTTCTACAGAAAACAAAATACAAAATTAGCGAGCAAACATGGCTGAAACAGAGATATTATCTCTTCAGTCAAAACTGGTTGTGTTATAATGGCAATAAGTGCAGAGCAGACAGACAGATGTTTTCACGAATGATAAAGGTTGAGTCAGACTGTCTCTTACAAAGCAAGGAATATCAATTATTTTGTCTTTTTCAAATAACATTTGACTATCAGCTCATTTGGTCATCAAATGGTTGTGAACAGCAGTGAGACAACGTCCACTCCAAACACACAAACTAGAATTACCAGAGTCTGATTTTTTTAAATATAAACAACAGGTTTATGACATTTATGTTTATCTATGTGGATTCTATCTTAAGGTGTTTTTACACCTGTGGTTCGTTTACTCTGGCCCCAATCAGCTGATAATTTTGTAAACTTGTAGTTTTTTTCCTATGGTTTGGTTTCTTTTCACACAGAGAAAACTCCAAATGAACCAAAATGCATCACTGAGAACGTTCAGTCTGCTTATTGGTCAGATGTGTCGGGGGCGGGAGCAACAAAAGTAAATACAGGAAGAAGGTGCTATGTACTGGACTAGTCCAGGATTTACTGCTAATGTTTGCATTTAAGTGGGAAATATTTTAGGCAAAAACTGCATGCAGCGGAGTCGTTCTCACCACAAATGAACCACTCTGGAGTTCATTTGAAACCGGACCGAGGCCACCTCCTCCAAACGATCTCAGTGAGGTTGTTTTGGTCCATGCTTGCACAAAAAAACTGCACCACAGAAGAAAACGAAACAGAGTTCAATTTAAACAGACTAAACGGTGGAGGTGTGAAAACACCTTTTTTTTGTTTCAGTGTCAGCTTTCTTGCCTGGACTGTCACAACCATCGCCTCTCTGATCAGTAACCCTGATCAATGCTGATCAGTCAGCTGAAGACAATAAATAAAAAATGGACTTCAGAGGAAGAGGTCACCTGTCGAATGTCATCGTAGTGGATTATCTTTTCTTCTTCTCATAAGTGAGAGTACTTTCTTTGTTTCATTGTGTTCTAATCATCAAAATGACATACAGTATATAAATAATTCTTGCACACAAGCTTCCAGACGTCCAGTAGACGTCCAGTAGAAGTCCAGTAGACTCAGAGTATAATGTTTGAGATTCGTCTCCCAGTCTGCCTCTGTCTGAATGATGGCCATGGGAGCGTTCAATCATATACGGCTAATGATGTCACCAAACACAGCCAATCCTTCCCAACACCAGCTGACACTAAAGGTACCCAGTGAGATAAAATACGGGGTCCGGGCCGTAGACTGTAACCACTGTGACGTCACCCACTGCTTTTGGAAACTGCTTTTGGTATTTTGAAGCCTCAATGTTAGTGTTCACCATCACCATGTTGTTATTTTGGTGCCAGAAGTGACCATATTTGGAAAAAAGGATGGAGTGGCTCTTAAACAGCATCCATAAGCTGTGCAGGTTTCAATACAATTAGTGCTCAGTAACATCCAAAAAGAAATCCTAGAATTTCCCTCAGCTCAGACATCTTAGATGGTCTGTTAGTAGAATTAACCACACAGCAGCCATATTATTTGTCAGATAACTGCATTAAAAATGCTGCTAAAGGCACCAACAGCACAAACACAGTCAAACCACAGTTTGAGTCCCACACACAACAGATTTTTACACTTTAATTGCATTATTATCATTAGAAACTAGTCTACCAGACTGATGCATCCCCTCTGAAGACTCTCAACATACATGTTGCAGACATACTTTTACTTCTTATTTCAAAGTTGAGCTGACTCCAAAGGAAAAAAAAATGGACAATTCATGTCCATGAACATGACCAAACACATAATTTTTTGACAATTTCACATTTTGCCTCGAGTCCAGGCTGCTCATTCATACCCTGACTTCCTAAATTGGCCTTGGAGAACTCCTGTGCTATTTGAATAAATATCGCTTGCTTGTGCTCCATCATTGGAGACTCTGTTGATGCAGCTTCAGTAAAACCTACACGATGAGGTCTGGGGGGTGTCTAAAAGTCTTTATGTGGAATCAGAGGATGTTCGCTGCTGATGCCTCTCCTGCTGAGCAGCTGCAGCAGACGTTAGTTAATCATGGCGGAGAGTTTCAGCTACTCCACAGATGTCCTCAAGTGCAATTAGCGTGATGACTTACTCCGTGCCGGCATATAGCTGCTTATATCCCGATTCCAGGTATTGATCACCTGCACTGTTTTACTTACTCCCACTTTTCATATTTCTCCATCTTTTCCCTCCACCTCTCTCACTTTATTTCTCCATCTTCATTTCAGCCCTGCACCCCTTCAGAGGCAGGCCCTTCAATTAACTAACTCTAATTACCGTAAGCTTGTTATTTAGCTTGTTAACATGCATTAATTAAGACCAAATAAAAAAAGGCAGGAGTGTGGAAAAAATAAATCCTCGCCGCACATCATTTATTAATTTGTTCCTGAGCTTTATTACCTCATTACGCCTGCAGCTGCTGAGGAATGACCAGAAAAAAGCTCCTCGCTGCAGTTCTGGCATTTGTCAGAGACTTAAGGTTTTACCGCTGATCTGAATGTTTGAGCTTCACGACCCGCAGGCAGGGAAAACCTTTTAACTGGCTGTTGTCTAATTCCAGAGATGCATGGTGTCAAAGAGAGGCAACGTTTTCTTCATCCGCCGAGAGCCCGCAGCGCCGAGATCCTTAAAATGTCCACAGGTGAATGTGTGTGTGTGGGGGTTTCTCAAATGATGCTCTTCTAATAGAATTTTAATGCAGCTCAGCTTCACTCATTAGTTCTGTATTTAAAGTGCTTAGAGGCTTTACGCTGCCGCTCTGAGGGCTTCGTCTCAGAACTGGTGCTGCTCACACTCTCACCTGTGCAGGTGCTGGATACGTCTGTTACTGAGACAGGTGTGGAAGTTTATGGGTGGCTGCCGTCTCCTTTTAGTTCTTTGTGTGTTTGTTTGCTTCTTTGTTAGTTTCTCTGTTTATTCATCAGCTTTTGATTCTCTCACAGCCAGTTTTGAGTGTTTGTATCTTTGTGTTCGTATATTTGCTTCTTTGTGTTCTGAATCTTTGCATCTTGTTTTCTTTATCTAACTTTTCTGTGTTTATTTACTAATTTGCTCATTTCTTGTTCTGTAACCTGCTTCTCTCTGTCATCTCTCTTTTTTGATCCGTACTTCTCTGTGCGTTTCCTGTATTTGATTCTTTGTGCGTCTCTGTTTGCTTTTGTCTTGATCTCTTTGTTTGTGTGTTTTTACTAATTTCTTTGCTTATTGCTCTAAAGCTTCTTTCCCTCTCAGCACTCAATACAAACTGAAAACATTTCAAAACTACAGAAACGTGTCTGAATATTTTTTTATTTTACATATTGCCATTTTGCACGTCGTTTTGGTTATTTTGTTCCTTGTGGATGGTTTTATTTGTTCCTTTGCTTGTTTGTGGCTTTTTTGCTTGTTTATTTGCTTGTTTGTGGCTTTTTTTTGTTTATTTGTGTATATCTGAGCATTACTCTTTGTTTTGTGTGCGACTGTCTTTGTTTGTTTCTCAGTTGTTTTCTTTGTTTGAGGCTCATCTAACTTTGACCTGCGTCAGCTGACAGAAGAACGAAGTGCAACACTAACAGGAAGAAGAGGATTATGTGGTCTTGACTTATTTAAATAGTACGATGAACTATAACGACCACACAGCTTTTCTATATGTGAACCATCCCTTAAGAGCACTGCTGCATGAAAGTTTTCTTCCATCAATAACATGAAAAAATCCTAAAGTCTGTTGAACATTTTTACGTGGTTTGTAAATAATAAACCTCTGTAATGCATGTATTATAATTTTGTAGCAAATGCATTATTAAAACATCCTCGGGAAGCTTTTTTAGGACTACATGTGGCTCAGAGCTCGGTGGATAAAGATGAAGACGTTCGGAGCCTCACAGGTGTGTTAAGGTGGAAACATGAAGTCAAACAGTGCGAGCAGACACATCATTAAGCTCCTCTCGGCTTTGTCCTTCCTGTAGGTGAATCTCTCCTTTCTCCTGTCACACAGAGGAAAAGCTAAATCCGTGACCTCCTTCTTCTTCTTCTTCTTCTCCTTCCTCTTTCTCCCGACCTGACAGTGAACATGTTCCTCCTTCCAGGCCTGAACGCTGCAGGGAGACGTGCTCACTCCGCCGACTCCTCACTCCCTCTCTCCCTTTTTTTTCTTTTTTTACAACGCCAAACACAAATGAGCTGAAAAGGTGAAACTGTGATTCACCCGAGGAGGATTTTCTGTTCCTGTTCATTCTCACATTTACACACATTCACCTGCCTGAGCTCCGAGTTCACCTGCTGCTGTGGAAATATTCACTTTGCTCAAAGGCACAAAGCTAAAAAGTCCAGGTCCTAATGATTTGATACTGTCAGATGGTGAGGTCCTGATATTGTAGGATTAAAATATTAATAATAATGATGAAGATCTAAAAAAACAAGATGTAATGATGTCTATAAGAAATGAGTGAATCGCTGCTGTTCTGATAAATAAAAGTCTCCCTGTCCGCCTCAGTTATGTTTCATCTAATAAAAGAGAGGAAGCTTATATAAAAAGAGATTCTGGCTGATATGAAACATCTCCATCTGGGTGCTTAATGGTTTTACTGGTGCAGTGGGCTTTAACAGCCGTCCTTACACCAAGGTAAACGGCCAGAGGCAAACAGGTAGCGTGGTTAATAGGCTCATTACAATGTGCAACAGCGACGCTGTAAATACTTTAAAGTCAGCAACCTTCACTTAGACTGAAGCCCTCAGGAGAGAGACAGGAGGAACAGGAGGTAAAAGAAGTTCTGCAGAGAGGTGGTGTGAATGAAATGGAGCCATGACTTTAACATCAGACACAGAGGAAACCTCAGGATGGCTTCTGATAGCAGAAGGTCTGTAAAGGTCACATTGAATTCTTTAGACTCTTTTGCTTCTCTCTGACATGCTGAGCATCTGCAAATTCAAACACAATAAGAAAAAGCCTCTGATCTCCAAATGTATTTTGACCAGGTTGCCAGTAACCTGTTTAGAGTCAAGATTAGGTTCACATCACGCAGCAATGTCCAGGGCTAAAAAAACATGAAGCCAACACTGAAGCACCAAAAATCTGCACTTCCTCTGATGTCCACTGGAGGCTCCAGCAGTGAGTCAGTCCCCATAGACTCCCATGTTAAAATGTCCAACTTTACAGCAGAAATAAACGTGTTTACAGCCTGATACAAACACTGTTTTGGTCTCTATAGCTAAGTTTCCCCTTCATAATAACTGTACAAGTGGGGGGCTTTTTTAAAACTCACCTGTTTAAATTGCATTAAGACTTAAAGTTTGCATTACTGGGGGATGCTGACATAGACTGCTGTAGCTGCTAGCTGCAATTGGAGTCCCTGAACTGGACCTCTGCTCTGTGTTTGTGCTGTTGGAGCCTTTTGGAGCATTTTTAATGCAATTATCTGACAAATAATACGACTTGCTGTGCAGTTAATTGCACTAACAAATCGTCCAAGAAGTCTGAGCTCCAGTTTTGATGAGTGAAATTTGGATGTTACTTAGCAGTAATTAGCAGGTATCTGTGTCTGTGGATGCAGCTTGATAGCCAAGCTAGCGAGTGTTAGCTGTTATCTTAGGACTAGACCCTCTCATCCATATTTGGTCACTTCTGGCTCCAAAAACACCAACATGGCAAAGCTTCAAAATGCAGAGTCCACAGTGGCTACATCTATCTTTCATAGCGTCTCTGGTTCATTTCTAATATGTGGAACTTTTATCGATTTGGCGTGCTCAAATGGAAAACAGGTGAACATCTACTTTCTGCAACTATACTTGTCAACATGTGGCTGAAAAGCAACCTAAACTCAACCCTAACCGGTTTATCAACGAGACTGAAATTTCAGCTTTTGCCATTTTAATCTGAATTTGAAATCAAAACAAAAAAATGTACTTATTTTCTTCAGCCCTTATTTGCTTTTTTGTATTACCATTATAAACATATGAAAGGTAAGCCTATGTGAGTGGTACAGTGAAATTTTAATCTCCAGCAGCTTCAATTTACAGGAGGACTGAAAAATCCTTAAAAATACCATGACTACTACAACAGGAAGAACTCGTTATTTTTGGCAGCCTCCTAAGGATGAGCGCTCGGCCTTGGCCTGCCCTGAGCACTACAGTGTTTCCCACACACAGACTTCCCTTTATTTGGGTGGGCTGCCCAGTTAAATTAACAGTATACTTTGTGACTCATTTTATAATTTTTTTCTTATTTTTTTTATCTGTGAGCAATCCCCTCGTTCTTATTCGTTAAGCTCAGTTGCTGCTAACCAATTAGCCGGCCTTTCCTTTCGTGTTTCCCCACTGGCTATTGTGGCGGTCCTCGATATTATTCAGACATTAACTCCACCATCGTGGACCACAGCTGAGTGAAAGCACTCATTATCACTGATGTTTTAGGTTAAAACAGGTCACTTACACTAAAGCAATGCATCAGCTTTGATAAATATGCCATATTTACACATAATTACCTGAGCCCTGTCCAGGTGTACCCTGCCTCTCGCTCAATGACAGCAGTTAAGAAAACAGATAGACAGATATTTATCTGAAAGTAACTGAAGCTTTCAGACAAAATAAAGCACAGTAAAGACACAGTGGATTAGACCACCTCTCAGCTCTGTGGATGAAGGTACAGGTGTTTCATGTGTTCTCTCCTCTCAGAGAAACAGGATTCATAAATAACTCATTCCCACCCTGAGACATGCGTTTATTCAACCTCCAGCTGAGTTTTTTCCCAGCAGCCTCACACACACACACACACACACACACCGACACATACATTAATTGTACTTTATGGTATCTGAGGGTCTGGTATGTCTCGTTATTCTCTGCTCTCTGACACGAGTGTATCTGCCGTCACCGTGGAGACTCAAAGAGACAACACGGCAGCTCCTCTCAGTCTAAACATAGACATCAAAGTGCCGCGACTAGCTCAGCCTTCAAATTAACCTTTTGCCAGCGGCGAAACGTGGTGATGGCGAGGAGCGCTAATGTTCAGTGAAGCTGCGGGAGTCGACCGCCTCAAACATTACAGCAGCGGCTACAGCAGCCACGCTGAGGACGAGAAGTCTGGATTCAATAAGGGAAAATATGATAAAATACATTTCGGCGACGTGATATGAAATACTGCTGCTGTTTATCAGGATGTCTCGTCTATCAGGCGGCGACCTGTTTGTGCTCCAGACGTAAATCATTTCTGTTTGTTGCTGCAGGGTTTGAGTTTATTGGGATGTTTGCTGAAAAGTTCTGCAGAAGTTTTGATTGCAAACAGAAATGAAGGGGACCAAGAGGTTTACTTGGAGGGCCTCATTTGGCCCACAGGCCACTGTTTTACTTTAAATAACACTTGGACACTTGTACGTACATTATTCTAAAATGGCTTGTTGATATCTTTTATGAACAACAACTGCTTAACTTTTGCTTTTTGGCCAAATCAGCTTAGAAAAACATGAAATTGTTCTCTATATTTCATCCAATATTCACTAAAGATGACACACTACTATTTACAAGTCCTCAGAAAACAACCAGTAATTGTCTGTAATAATCCTTATTGTTTTCCTGCAGCGTACTGGGACCAACTAAAGTCATCTGTTCTCTTCTCTCTCAACCAAACCACATCAGAAAAAGTTTAACATTTGTTTTGCTTGTTCTTTATTCTTCTCCCAATACCGACCAAACTTATGGGAGGATCCTCTACTGTCTTCATTTTAAACACAAACAGTCACAAAACGTCCCGTGAGAGTCATTTATAGATCGGGTTCACCTGTTTTACAATAATCAATCTTTTTTTCTACAACTGGTTACTAAACTTAAGGGTATTTGTGAATGGTAACGCTTCAATTCAAAGCTTTTAAAGTCCTATCCGGTCATGTACACACGAGGCTTCTTAGAGCCACAATAGAGCTCAAATGAATGTGGCCACTTCGTTCCACTTGATGCTCGTTGTTTATTGTGTGACTGCAGAAACATTTTCCACTTTCAGACTAGTGGAAACATCTGGATGATGTTTCATTTTGTTGGGACATCAGCGTGGGAACACTGTGGGGGCTGAAGCTGGTCACAGAGTTCCTACGCTGAAAATATTTAACCTCTTTAATCAATCTCTCTCCCAAAGAACAGATCTTGAGTTCTTGCTTACCCATTGGTTTATTTGGGTTCAACTATGAATAATGGGGTGAGTTTGAAGGACAAATAAATCTCTGACTTTCTGACATGACTACATGTCATCACCTGAGCTGAAAGTTTAAAGAAGATACCATAGCAAATAAGTAAAAACTGATCTGTGCTAGAATATCTGTTCAAAATAAATGGTCTAAAAGCAACAGAAAGGATGGGCATTTATCTGAAACACGACGCGGCATTTTTAAGTTTCAGATCTTTGCTCTGACACAGAATATAAACTCCTATAGCTGGAAGCAGACTGCTAAAATATGACATGACTAACGGCTGTGTTTGCAGTGTTTTAAGGCGGATTTGTCCTGTAGCGCTCCAGTATGTCATGTTGTGTTGTTCCAGCATCGTTTCTATGGCATCAGCATGATCTGCGTCCAATACGGCAGGATGACGATTACCAAGTCAAACACAAAGAGAGACACAGGGTTCAGATAAACAACTGCAGTCTGCTCAGCGGGGCAGTACTGCAAGATAAAGTTTGGAGTTAAAAGGATTTCTGCATCGATTTCTCCTAAAATGTGGCCTCAGCTTGATCAAAGTCACAATTACAGGCAAACACAATCTGTACTTGAAGACACGAGTAATCACTCACAATGCAGGCTAACGAGTCACGCTATAAATGCAAACAGTGTCCTTGTATAATTTAAATGAGAGCTTTTAAGTTAATTTATGCTCATTTTTGAAGTTTACTTACTTTTATTGAGTTACTACCTGTGCTTTCTGCACAGATCCTGAGGAATCGTGCAAACTTGTTTCTTTTAATAATTTGTACCTGATTTTTCTAAGTGTGCACCACTTCTGCAACGGCAAGCGCAAAGACTCACAGGGCCATTAATGTTTGGCTTCAAATCCTTCATTTTGTCATGTTGTGATTATCTCAGGTGTATTATGTTTAGACTTTGATTCCTGTGGATATGCGATGTGGTTTCCAGTGTTTGCTGCCATGACTGAGATTCCTGTAGTGATTCATGAGTCCGAGTCAGCGTTTGTTGTTGTTGTCAAACATTATTAAAACCAGTTCCTGTAACAGTGCGGTGTCTGGGACACAAAACAGTGACCCCTCTCTCTTAACACATAAAGTAAATATTGATTGTACAGGGTTTGTTTTAAACAGGACACCATAACTCAGACTCCTGCAGAGATTAATGACTCCAGGGCTGTGTTTATGTTCAGTGGTGTTGTTCAAACTTTATTAAAACCAGTGTTCCTGTAACAGTGCGGTGTATGGGACACAAGAAAGTGACAAAGATGGAGATCTCTCATAAAGTCTCTTAACTATCAAACAAATGTAGGCCATTCATAGTAACATGTTAGAGTTTATTTATTATAAAGTTTGCTAAACTAAGGTGAGATAAAGTTTGTTAGATGTGCACTGCACACTCAAAATAAACACTTTAGTATAAAATGCTCCTCTTAAGTTTAGCTTGCTCATGTTTGTCTTCTGAGACAACAACTTTCCTGTTTTAAAGTCTTATAGTGCAGGCATTCCAGTTAAGGCAATGAGATTTAAATTCTGTACATGCACCCCACTCCATCAATAAAGCTACACAAAGTGTGGTTACTGCCAAAGACTGATTGGTGTGAATCAAGCCTCGATCATAACACCTTTCATAGCACCTTACAAGAGATGCACGGCACGGGAAAGCACGTCTAAAGAACTTTGTCCACAGTACGACAAACCATGTCACGGATGGAAGAAATTCAGGGCTGTCTACCTTAGACCAGAATGTCCAATCCATACAGTGGTTAAAAAAAAAGAACCCACAGGTAACTGAAAAACACCTGCAGAAACCTACAGCCAGATAAAGTCTGTGTTCACATGTTCACTGTTAATATTAATAGAGGGACACTACAGAGAAAACCTGTCTCAGGTTTGCAAAAGATCACCTGGATATTCCTATAGAACTTCTCCAGGCTGTGAGCAGATGAGATGAAAGTTGAAAAACTGGACAAAAACAGCTCCTGTCACCTGCAGTAAAAACCACATCCCAGGTGTGAAGCATGTTGGAAGCCGCATCATGGTTTGGGGATGGTTTGCTGCCTCAGGACTCTTACGCCTTGAACGCCTTAAGGATGCCAGTGAAATCAAAAATATAAGTTGCCCACAAATAGTGACAATAACCTCGTCGTCCATTTCTGAGAATCCACAGCCTGTGGGGAAATCTCAGCAGATGAAGTTTTTTTGAACACTCGAGGAGATTTTGTGCAGAACCTGAAACATTTTCAACTTGAAATGACATGTATCAGCCTTTGTTTGCAAATTTGCTCTGTTTTGTGTCTTTAAATCGTCTGTATGTAACTGTGTTGCACAAATCTTCATTTAGCGTTTGGTCTGAACACACATTGCTCAATAAAGACTGCAACTGTTAATCTTATCAAATTAGTCAGATGATGTTTGTCTGTAACTGTAATAAAGATAAAGGCCAGACTACATGTTATGAATGAAGGTAAGTCCAATTCACAAACTTTTTTTCTCTATTATACATAGTACTGTAGTAGATGTAGTATCAGCCTGTAAAAACCTTGTCTGAGTCACACACACACACACACGCACACACAGACACACAGTCCTCTTCTCGTCTCATTATTTTCATTACATCTCTCTCTCCTCCCGACTCTCTCCAGCCACCCACCACATTCTGGGGTTGACATCAAACGCTGCTGAAGAAGACCCCTCTATTAGAGACGCCAGCCTGAGAAACCACAAACACTCTGCAACACACGGCTCATTAAACAGCAACCACAGTGTGTGTGTGTGTGTGTGTGTGTGTGTGTGTGTGTGTGTGTGTGCTACTCACATTGTGGAAACATAAATCTCACATTGTGGGGACCTGCCTCTCTTATGGAGACAAAAAGCAAGCCAGCTTGTAACATCCTCTGAAGTGACAGAAACACAAGTCTGTGTGTGTGTGTGTGTGTGTGTGTGTGTGTGTGTGTGTGTTTGTGAGTTAAAGCATTTTTCCTGCAGCCAAACAGCTGTGTGAAGAGTGCACTCGTAGTTTTTCCCTCTACATTACAATGTGCAGTTTGGACAAAGTGTCAGTATGTGGTGAGCTGGGAGACATTAGGAGCTGCCTGTCAATATAACAGACACTCAGTAGTTCACTCAGTGAGCAGTACGTTAGGCCTGATGACTTACTAATCACTGTCCATTCGTATCATTTTGTAGCTGTGGAGTCACATGATGATCACTCTGTTGACAGTGGCTCTAGTTTCTCAGTTCACATGTGCAGCTCGTTCAGGTCTATGTCAGATGCCACGCAGAAGTGACAGGACTGCCATGCTTGTAAAGCATCTTTATCTTTGTCTCTCTGACCCACTCAGTTTGTCACATACTTATACTTTACATGAACGATGAACAAAGCAGCTGAGACGTCACCCATCAGTTAGTGAAGTGTCGTCATGAAGCCTCAAGCTGAGCATGTTCACAGTCACCATCTCAGTGATTTGAAACCAGGTGAAGGTACCTAAATCATACCCTGCTTTATCATCCTTTGTGACTCTAATGGGAGCATATTTTACAAAGTGAACAACATGTTGCATTAAATAAGACCTGAAACTAGCAACTGAGACTATAAACTCATCAGGAAAGTGTTTACTGAGCTCAGTAGGCCTGTTTTCTCAAAGACTTTTATACAAACAGACTTCCTGTTGGCCATTAAACAAAATGTAGCTATGCCCATCTTTAACATACGGTGCATGATCAGGCATCAGAGAAGTACACAGTTTGTTTAACTCAAACATTTAACGTGAGCAGTGCTCAATTTAAATTTTGCTTCAACAAGGCAACGTTAATGGAGAGAAAAACTACCCGTGCGAGGCAGAAATCAGAAATATCAGTAAACCTTTGTGGCGTGGCGTGGCGAGCTGTTAAGGAGCTGTGTGTGTGTGTCTGCCATTAATTTGCTGAAAGTATGGTGGAAAAAGGTGCAGAAAGTTTAAAGAAGAAGAAGAAGAATCCAGAGCAGGAGACTCAGTGAGCTGTTAGGACAGATGTTCCAGACCAAAAACACACACATGATGTCCTGAAGCGTGTGTGTGTCATTTGTCACATGACAACAGCCTGTTCCGGCAGAAGGCTCGGCAGACACCAGCTGCACATCATTTACCATGCAACACACACATCAACACACACACACACACGCACACTGCTGAGTCAGGTGGTACAAAGTCTGATAGAAGAGCACAGATGGTGACACACACACACACACAAAACCATGGCAACAGGCAAACATAGACGTGACTTCGTGTATGTCACACATCGGTGTTTGTCATGTGATGATGATGAAGGAGCTGAGCTAAAGAAAGACAACACTGATGGTGAAGAAGAAGGTGTAAGGTGTGGTGGAGTTGATGCTAAAAACGATGATGAAGGTGCAGCCTGGAGATGATGATGATGATGGAGAATGGTCATGATGATGAAGACCGGCAGTCGGTGAGGACAGAACAGCAGATGCAGCGAGATTCATTCAGCCCAACTGCTCTGCACTGAATAATGACCAGCGGACGGAGCGGCCTACACACAATCTGACGGAGCTGAGTGTGTGTCCGTTGGATCATCGTGGATTAGCTGCCAAATGTCGAGTCAGCGGATAAAAATGGACACATCTGATGTGTCACGCCGGACAGATAGAGAAAGCGACTTTGTTGCTCGTGTTGTTATTTCAGGAAGAAAATAACACTCCTACATGCTTTACTAGCAACAAAACACATTTATGAGTCTTCACTGCAGCGACTTCCTGTGCGGAGGTTGCACAAATCTAATCTTAAAACTGACCTATTCTGCGTTTCCTGATTTCCTGTCGTATATCTCCTGCTCCAGTGCTGCTCCAGGATGCCAAAAAATTCAGTTTCAGATTATTTCACCACACCAAATGTGGGATTATTTTCAGTAAGCGGCACTGTACATTGCTGCAGGTTAACAGCTGTTCCACAGGAAATTAAGCCTTGCTTATGGGCACCTCATTGGTTGTTTTGTGCATCAATTATGATGTCATCACAGCCCTATAACCATTTATACAGGCAAGAGGGTGGAGCGCCAAGTTATCAGCTAATGCTAGGCAACCTGGTTATCAGTCTGCATCCACAGACTGTATGGAAGCATCACACAGACAGATACCTGCTAATTACTGCTACGCAACATCCAAAGAAAACCGAAAGATCCCTGGTTTGATTCCGGGAAGAGACACAAATCCCTTTGGGGCTGCATCAGGAAGTGCACTAGCATAAAAATCTGCCAAATAAAACATGTGTCGCTATCGGCTGTGGCGACCCCTTGTGAATAAGGGAGCAGCCAAAAGTAGCTTAGTCTGGGAACTGACTCACTGTTGGAGCCTCAAGTGGACATTAGAGGAAGTGCATGTTTTAGTGCTTCAGCACTGTCTGCATATTTCAACTGCCTGATTGGAACATGTTTTTCTGACCACATCCATCCATCCATTTTCTTCCACTTCTCTGAAGTGGGGTTGTGGTGGCAGCAGGCTAAGCAGATATTCCAGACCTCCTTTTCCCTAGCAACCCTTTCCAGTTGCTTCTGGAGATCCCAAGGTGCCCCCAGGCCAGATGAGATGTATAATCTCTTCAACGAGTTATGGGTCTACCCCGGGGTCTCCTCCAAGTTGGCTGAAAAACCTCCAAAGGAAGGCATCCAGGCGGCATCCTGATCAGATACCCAAATCTCCTTTGACACAAGACAAAGAGGAACAGATGAAGAGCGATTTAAATCAACCTCAATGACTCAGAATAAAGTGAGCTGAAGTACCTCATTCAGAAGAGGGAAACCGAGGCTCCCTCCTGAAGCAAGACCGGGAAGGGGATCTTGCAGGCTAGTAGCCGGGCCTTGATGCATGGAGCTCGGCTGGGCACAGCCCAAATGGACAACATGGTTCTGCCACCCTGTGGGCCCACCATCCACAGAGCTAGGCACTGAGGCTGGGTCCCATGTGAGCTGAGCTGCAGGCGAAGGCGGGGACCTGGGTGTCGTGACCTCTGGCATTACAGACTGCTTTGTTTTTTTAACCTGAAGGCCTCAGATACTGCCATTCTGTCAGAAGCTGCAGTCCTCACAGATGATTAGTTTCACTGTGAATCATGCTTTGTTTGGTTAACGTACCAAAGCTCCTTGTCCAGGATTGTTTCATGTATTGTCTTGATGTTATTATGTTATAATCTCATGCTGTCCTCTCTTTAAAAGTTTTCACACTTCAGACTTCATCTTATCAAATCTTCCAGCCCCTCTCTCCACATATGACTCATCCTTCAGTGCTACACTATAAAAGTAATAATTTAGAGCATTTCCAATGAGCCCTGTGACTGGCACAGGGGGTTTATAGATGATTTCAGCGTGCAGATCAAGTTCAGACAGTGCCAGACCTGTAAACACGAGCGAGCGTCCCTGAAGGCAGCAGAGCTCGAGCCTTCACAGGACAAATCCCACAAAGGGCGGTGAGGACACTAAAGCCCGGACAAACATCCTGGGAGTCTGCAGAGTCACCGGCAGAGCAGCGTGTTCGGGATTTGTCCAGTGCTGATGATGTCACAAGGAGGATCTGATACACATTTGCTGGCTTTGAGCTGAGCAGCTGCGGGATGAAGGCCGGCTCAGCAGCAGCTCAGTTCACTGCCTGAAAGCAATAAAACTCGACTCAATGTCAGCGCTCAGGATCTACAAAACATAACAGAGCAAAGGCTTTGTCTTACTTCGAGTGATTTGTTTTAATAAAGAAGGTGTCACTTTTTATTACATTTATAATGTCGCTTTGGCAGGTGGAGAAATTAAGTGAATGCACTTCATCCTCTTTTATTACAGAGATTTTCCACTTTTCCTGCTCTATGTTTCAGAGGGAAGCACGCATTTATGTGACGGCCGGAGCGACTGATTCATTCATGTTACATTCATACTGTAAGTCTTGTTTTAAGAGAAAATACGAGATTACACAGCCTTCTTTTACTGTGCAACAGATGTACAGATGTACAGTCGACAGGCTGCTCATCATGAAAGTTTCAGCAACAATTTTTGAGAAACTGTTCAGTTTAAATGACTGGAGCACATACATACTGCATACCTTTTTAACAGTAAAATAAGTCAAGATTAGGGACAAGCCAAGTAAAAAGGGAAATAAGTGGCTGGGTGGGGGGATGGGCCGGGATGTTGTTAAATTTTGCCAACAGAAACTGGCACAATTTAAGAGACTGCCAAATTAATGACATTTGTAAGAAAAAATGGCAAATTTACATGAAAAAAGGCAATTTACAATTAAGTTTATCTTTGACCCTACATGTAAAACCTGGCAAATTTCTAAGAAAAAAACTGGCAAACTTAAAAGAAGAAAACAGCAAACTTAAGAGAAAAATCTGGCAAATTTATAAGGAATAAATGGGAAATTTACAAGAAAAACTAATAAATTTATGGGTAAAAAACCCCCAATACATTTCAGATAAAAACTGGCAAATTGATGAGAAAGATGGATGAATTTATAAGAAAAAAAAAAAAACCTTCCTTCAAATCCTGCAAAATATTCTTTCCTCTCAACAGGAAACATGTTTGGTGTATAAGATCCTTCAGAGTCCTGTTGAAAATGTAAATTATATTTTTATTTATTGTGTCTTTACTTTTTCTTTTAATATGTTTTCTTTAAGAATCACCTAATGATGAGGAGTCCTATTTTTCATCATCAGGTAGGGGAAGGGGCATTTTTCACAGACTTCTTTACAATCAGAATTCTTTTTTACAACCAGAGGAGTCGCCCCCTGCTGACCATTAGAAAGAATGCAGGTTTAAAGCACTTCTGCACTGGCTTCACGTTTCAGACACACAAACTACATCCATCTTTTAACATAGAATCTACAGTGGTGTGAAAAGGTGTTTGCCCCCTTCCTGATTTCTTAGTTTTTTGCATATTTGTCACACTTAAATGTTTCACATCATCAAACAAATTTAAATATTAGTCAAAGATAACCTGAGTAAATACAAAATGCAGTTTTTAAATGATGATTTCATTTATTAAGTGAAAAAAGATACCCAAACCTACCTGCCCTCTGTGAAAAAGTAATTGCCCCCTAAACCTAATAACTGGTTGGGCCACCCTTGGCAGCAACAACTGCAATCAAGCATTTGTGATAACTGGCAATGAGTCTTTCACATCACTGTGGAGGAATTTTGGCCCACACTTCTTTGCAGAATTGTTTTAATTCAGCCACACTGGA
>VUQI01028526.1:32340-44914 GCA_015106735.1 Paratilapia polleni | reverse complement strand
TAATCCACATTTAACTGTTTTACTCTTTGGTGCAGTTGAGGATGTTATACTGTTCTTTCTTTGGAAATTTTTGTGCTTACTTTGTTTTTTGCTGATTTTTGGTTTACATATATATATATATATACATATACATATACACACATATATATACACATATATATACACATATATATATACACATACATATATATACACATATATACACATATATATATACATATATATACACATATATATATACACATATATATATACACATATATATATACACATATATATATACACATATATATATACATATATATACATATATATATACACATATATATACACATATATACATATACACATATCCATTTTGATGTAACTGCATCACATAAGCAGGGTTTTGGCTGAGAATGGACCTTCACTGGTGACTACATGCAGGACTAAGCGCTGTCAGCCTGCAATGAGTCTGCGTTGCTTTATTTAACGGAAACTTATGCATTTCACTATTACTGTCACTATTGCTAAATAGATTACTTGTTGAAAACAAGCTTTTAAAACAGTTATGAACAAATCCAGCTCATCACTCCAGATACCTGTTGACTACCAACATTCAGAATGCCCGCCAACAAGAAGCTTGAGCCTCAGGTGACTCTCAGTGGTCATTTTAAACGTGTGCCAAAAATCATAGAACAGCCAAGACTTTAATGTGAATGAGGATTTTGTTGGATGACTTCTTTGCTATAAAATTGGGATTTTAACAGTGAAAAGAGCCAGGTTAGAAAACGGCTTCAAAGTAAAAGCTGGTTTATGTCACTCATGGCCGTACATTCATCTGACAACAAAAACAGTAAACTATGCAAGTAAGAACAGCTTTAGTGTAAATTCTGCTTGTTTAAAATACAGTCAAAGTGAGCATAGACGCAGAAGATTTTAACTTTAGCTTTGGATGATTGTTAGGCTAAACACATACTGGTTTCCCTGTTCTGAGGATATCACTATTGGAAATCAAAGTTAACCCATCAGGTCCTGTGTTCCTCAGAACCCGGGACTGCACAATTTGGACCCTGCACTGAACACGGTGGTTTAACACAAAGGTGTGTCTCACACAACCCCGTTTTATACTAACACTAAAACCACCAGGAGAGTCTGGGCTGTAACAGAGTGTCTCCTCTAAAGTGTTCGGACCATAAACAGAATCAAAGTCTGAGCCAGTCAAAACCAAAACACTGCCGCTTAGCTGGCTAATCCAGCACCTGTGTAAAATATACAGGAAATCAAAGACGCCACCCTTAAGCTCATGTACTGCTTGTTCAACCACTGTGTTTGATTAAACACATTCACAGAGTGCTTGATTATTTTGGCACATGATTTTTCTTTGGCACTGACTTTTTAGCCAGTGCCTTTTAGCCTTTGACCACACCGAAAATTTCTCTATGTAGGAATAACCCCAATAAGTTTTAAAGATCTATCAGCTCCACGTTCATCCCACAACTCCTCTCAACCCAGAAGTGTTCTACTCAATATAACTCCAAATGACTGGAGAGGCTGGTGAAGTGCTGAGAACTCACTGTTGTGTTTATCAACAACAATTCTCAATTAAGCTGTGACATTTCAATGATAACTGATTGGTTTAAAGGGGCCCAAAGTCTGCTAAGAAAACACTGCCCTTACCATTACACCACCTGCAGCAGCCTGAACTATTGACACCATCCATGGATTACAATCATGATGCCAAATTCTGACCATACCATCTGCATGCCTGAGCAATCTAGATTCCAACCAGGCTGTTTTTCCAGTAAATAAAAGCCAGCATTGCATGAAAGAAGGTTCTAGGATCACACCTTCCTGAAGCCATTATGCAGACAGCCTGCATACTCTTCCTGTGCCTGGGTGGGTTTTCTGTATCCATTTACTCCCACAGGCCAAAGACATGCATGTGAAGTTAAACTGATTTTAAATTGTAGATGTGACTCAGAAAGTGCTACAAGTTCATAGAATAAAGCGCTCCATCAATGTGTGTGTAGTGTCAAGCATTTTGAGTGGTCAGTAAGAATAGAAAAGCGCTATGTAAATACCAGTCCATTTCCTGGTACTAACATTCATACAACAGTAAAAGTCACTGAGATCATACTAACCCCCATCCTGATGTTAAACATTAACTGAAGTCGCTAACCTCTATCTGCATGGTTTTCTGCATTGTGATGATTGCACGTGATTGGCTGATATGATAACTGCATGAATAAGGTATATAGATGTTTTCTAATGAAATCCTTGGTATATTAATAAAGTTAAAAATATTCCACATTTTAACTTACTCTCCATGTCTGTGTCCATCTCCTCAGACTCCACTACTGCACTAGGTCTCTGGATCTTTGGCTTGATGACAAAAGGGCACTCTTTCCTGGACAGGTCCACCTCATGCTATATTAAGAAATTGACAGAGAGAGGAATAAGTGAACGCAGAGGATTGAGTCACCATCCCTGAAATTGGCTGTGTCAGGACTAGAGAAATGTAAAGTGCAGAACAAACCTCTAGCCTGCAGATGAAAATGGAAAGGCCGCTGTGGGACTGAAAGGCAGCCATGTCAAGGTTGGTGATGAGGTCCACAACCCGCACTGCTCTTGTCACAAAGGTGATCTGGTCCTGTTCGTCACCCAAGAACTTGATCACCTATAAAAAGTACAAGGCAACAAATGAATTATTTCTTGAAGACAACATTAGGAATGGTGATGACATACAGTAGGATCTGGATATACCTTAAGAAGGGCTTCCATCATTCCACAGGAGACAAGGGCCTCGCCTCCAGCATCATAGCTAGCCAAATGGTAGAGGAATGAGAAGAGTGCTGTGGCAAACTGGTGTGGGTAGGGTTCCATCAGAGGATCTAGGAAACAAATTAAAAGTTAACAAACAAGCTTGCATTTTATTTGCTGCATTTCATGCACATCGCTCACTAAACTTTTAGGCAAAAATTCCTGATATATTCTTACCAATCATTGCTTGTATACAATTGCGAACCAACACAGGCAAGAAGCCATGGTAGGAGGCAGTGCCAGTGCAGTCGATGATGTTGGAAAGCTTGGGCGTCCTCTCCAGATGGACAATTGAAGTTAAAGTGCGCAAAGATGCTGCCTTGATATCCTGAAGAACAAAATCCAACACAGTATTTCAGAGAACACACAATGAAAAGGGACTAACAGTTACTGCTACCCTCAGAATGGAGAAGACACACTGAAGGCAATCATCTTCTGACACATCCACAAAACACATATACTGCCATTTTACTAATACAGTGCAAGTGCATTCAGTCTAATGATAGTGATCAAGCGCTAAAAATTACTTTCTTACCACAAGCTGTTTGTCTGTAATCTGTAAGACATCCACCAGCTCCTCTATCAAGCCATTGTACAGAATACTGTTGGCTGACTCTTGGAGTGCATTTGAATACACTGCAAACAAACAGAAAAGGTCAGAACTTGAAACTAGGACCAAAACCCTGTCACTTTCTTAGGAAAAAGGCTTCTGCTCACCCAGTATAGAGATAGCATGTAGTCGGGCCTGTACAGCCTGCAACCTCTTCTTGTGATTTGAGAAACCATGGGCCAGTCGAATATGAGTGAACAGTAAGGTCTGTTTGTCTTTTGGGATGTTGTACATCACTGTCAGAGACTCCATGATTTCAGATGGGCTCTCTGAAATCTATGAGACACACAACATCATGTTTAAGGTCAAGAAGCCACCATACTGTTACTATGTTGTTAACGACCAAATTCGGAACTGACTATACCTTGTCAAGCTGCTCGATGTGAATATAATGTAGTGTATTACTACTTGTCTGCTGTGGGAATAAGGAATTAGGAAAAGATTAGAAAAAAAATTGAGACATCAACACTATATTCCAAAAACGCCTTTGATTTTTATTATGATTATATGTTTTGGCCTGTACCTTTCTCTCTACTTTGACCTCAGGGCCCGGTTCAGCGTAAAACTCAAAGTGAAGTGTGGTGGCACTGGGAGGATACTTCTGCTCAACAGTGGGAAAGCATAATAGAAATAGTTTGTAAGTAGTGGCAAGTTAGTTGTTTTTGACAAACATCAATTTAGAAAAATAAAACTTACAGCCCAATAAGAGTAGGTAGCTGACAGTTACTAAACTAAACATCACTCTACAAAATTCTTACCGTCATGGACAGATCCCTGCAACATTCAGCCAGACCAAAGCCATTCTCCTTCCCTCCCCAGCTCTGCAGAAAAGAACAAAGAGACTAAACAATTCAACTCTGTTTCTTGAGGGACGGCTGGAATCACGGTGATAAGAAAACTTCACCAGACCTCAGCCAAGTGTTGCAGACGGGCCAGGAGAGGCGTCCTTTTGTCAGATCCCAGTCTCGTGATGTAGTTGGATCGCTTACTGAACACATAGAGTAGGTTCAGCACAGACAGGACCACCTGCATGTCACATGATGCTAACAAGGTGGTCAAGTGCTGTAAAGGGGGTGGGGTTGAAGATAAAACAAAAATATTTAAGTTTGTGAACTTCTTTTTCCTCTGACATATCCACAGCTCAAAAAAGAAAAAAAAAAAGAAAAAAAAAGTAGTAGTCAAGGGTGTAATAGGTTGAAGCCTACCTCTATGGAGCTGTAGAGGTGCCTAGAGAAGCTATACTCAATGAGCAAAGCTGTGAAGTTGAGCACTGCCAAAAGCAAGGCTTTGAGCTGTCCGTTGTCTGGACGGTCACACACCAGCAGCCATGACATATTCTCTACTGTCTGGCCTGCATCACACAGAATGCCGTCAAAGCGGTCCAGCAGATCCACCCAATGGTAAAGCTCACACTGTTGAAGGAAAAAAAGAACTGTAAACAACTGTCAAGCAAATGTTACATATCCTAAATTTAATTTTAATGTTAAAAAAAAAAAAAAAAGTAAACATTTTATATTCTACCTACAAATTACTGGTACTTTTTTCCTGAGTATTAGGATTCTGTAATGATAGCAAGTCTAACTCAAGCATGGGAAATGCCAATGATTCTGCTGTGACATTGTAGATAATCATTTTTATATATGCTTGTAGCTCATAAATGGTATAAAGATGTTAAAGTCAATTTACTGTTCAGGTTTGCATAAACATTTATGTGCTTTTCTGCTCTTTGTGTAAACCTGTTCTTGGCAGCTGCAATTTTGCTCATTCTGATAAAGGAGAGGCATAATGTGCCAATAAAAATGTTTATAAAAATATGGGAGTACAAGTTATTTATTGAACAATCAAGTCACCAAGTTTGGCAGTCCAAAAAAACATCTACATATATCATTATATACATTTTTATGCACAAATAGATCTTTTTTTTTTTCCAAAACTCAGGATCAAATACCACCTGCAATCCTCATTTTATATGTAAACACAGCTTATTACCCAGCATAGTCTATGTCATTAACCAGTATTTATATTGATTTTTGTTAGAAAAGGGTGCAATCTTAAAAGACAACTTGAGAGTATTTAGTAAGGATTAAATCACCATTTCATTTTCATTCTGTTTATCTGTATTAAGACTATTTTTGCTAAGACAACATTGTGTCCTTAGTAGATGCTGCCTAAAAGAGGAGTAAGGAGAAGGAAATCTAGCTGTTTTTCTGTTGTTTTCTATCATTTCATTTTGGGTAGATGTTTGTAGGAGCATAGTCTGGAAATGCTTACATGCACATGTGTTGTTTTTGTGAAATCTTAATTTTAAACATTTAGTTTAGACTGTTTAGTTTTGACAAAGCCCAAGGCGCACCCCAGGTAATTTCAGATTTCTGAAATACATTTCTTACATTCCACACAATTCTAGACCAATGGAAACCCTGTCATAAAAGTTTGTGTGTCATGAAAGACTAAAGGAGGAGCTTCTCCTTCAGCCTATTCTTTGGAGCTTACCTTGCCAATATTCCAGGTCTTGATGTGCTGCAGTTCAACCAATAGTTGCTCATCATTGCATGCCTTGAGCTTCTCTATAAGTATCCTGCAGTCAGCAGGCTGTTGGTGCAGAAGGATCACAAAATGTTTGGTCAAGCAGAGTTTATAGACCTGCTATGCCTCTTTCCATAACACAATACAGCACCCTGTACAGACTGTTAATCTCTATTTTCTCTGAGCTCAAAATATTGGGCGTACACAATGACCCACAATATTTTCAATAGAAATGTTCCTTGCAACTAATTTACCAGTTTTTGAAATGGGAGAAGGAAGAGAAAAGAAAAAAGAAGACTAATCAACTAGTTTAAAAGAAAGAAAACACTCAAAGTCAAAACTGAGCAAAACTAATGAAAGAGATTAAAAATTGTATATACAAATACTGCACATCTTTACGAGCCATTTTAAACACTGGTAAACACAAATCACATTCTTCATAAAACGAAACTGATTTTAAATAGAACTGAAATGAGTGGCACTTTGTGCTGCCCATAACATTGCGCACACACACACACACACACACACAAAATGTCAGATTACTTTGCCAAGTGTGGCTAACATTAGCAGTGCTAGCACCAACAGCCTTCTTTCCTTGCAGGTTAACGTTCACACCCTTGTGCAAAATGTGGTTAAATGCTACTTTACTCTGCTTAGATACAACCATTCATTTTCTAGATCAAAGTGCTGCTGGAGTGCTCTGCTTAGTAGGGCTGTCACTTGTCTTACGTTCCACTTTACTTGTTTACAACTTCCCATCACAAAGTGAGGCGTGCTGCAGTTGGCCTAGTGGTGGAAGACTGTGTAACATCTTTGAACCAACAGTTAAAATGCATGGTGCATTGCATGGTTTAACCAACCACTACTACTGTTTCTAAATATCACAATCCTAAAATCAGACATGTCCTGTCCCATCGCTCTTTAAATGCTTGTCCTGGAATCAGTTGTGCAGCCATTATCATCAAGGTAAGTAGCAGTTACATGTTTTAAGTCCCCTTTTGGTCTTGTTTATTTGCAAAGGAAAATTAAAACAGTACTAGCCAGTTTAAAATGGTTTGAAAAAGCGGCAACCCTTTAAATGACAGGCATGTAGCGCCGTTTGTGCAAACCTCCGAACTCCAGCACCTTACCATTCTTAAACCTCCAGCATCAAAGTAATTCAGTTAAGTTTAACTGAATTCAGTTCACAACAACAGTAAGTGCAAGGTGCTTGTAAGGTAAATATTAAGGTTTTTCCTACAAAAATGTTTGGTGTTCAAAGTAGTTTTAGCCAGAGCCACAGGGTAATCACCAGCACTGTAATAAAATTATTTCTTCAACCAGTTTTGTTAATTAGAGTTTCATTTACACAAGGATAAGACATTTTTGCTTATCAAAATGGTACAGATGAGAAGAAAATGCATAGATTTCTATCAAACAAGTTACCAAAGACTCATTGCCTGTACAGATCATGTTTACATTCATAGTCACCCCCAAAGTCCCATTTTAAAACAGGAAAAACCCTGAATTCCTTACAATATGTATAAACACAAAGTAAGCCACATCTTCTATTTTACAGTGCATAAAATTATGTCAGCCCTGTTCCCATTATGAGCTCTTATCACATTTGGTCAGAGAAAAGTCAGCCTAAGTATCTCAACTATATGATATTTAGGCATCATTGTAATAAAATTATTTCTTTAACCAGCAGTACTGAGGTTAGGTGCTAGGAAAGATGACAATGTGTACTCACAGCTTCAGTAGGAGTTTTCTTTAACTTGCTTCTGTCGACCTTCATTGTCGATGATCTCTATTTGCTGCTCCTGTTGACAAATGTTTATGTAAACCGTAAAACAATATGCAATGATGTATTTCAGTGTATTGTGATGCAGAATTTCTTGCATTGTAGTTGTGTAAATATATCACATTTCCACTTGACACATCTAAATACTCTGAACCAAATCATCATTCAGATACAGAAACATTAATATTAAACTTTTTTTTTTTTTTAACTTAGTTAAATGTACTTACAGAAAATAATTTGGCAATGCCCACTTAATGGCATGTTCCAGTCGCTCTATCTGCAAAATCAAATGTTAAATCAAACTTGCCACAACACAAAACATACATTTCTTTGTTCAAAGTGCACACTGGGTTATAAGATACATGTTTTATAAAAAATGCTCCAGGTAAACATGTGAATGATCTGGATAACAGCCAGCTCATAAGAGGAGACATAAAAGTCTCCCCTGGCTATATATCTAGGGAAATTATGTACTTGAATTACAAATAAAATACACACAGTCGACTACAAATCTCTACATTTGGCAGGACACTCAATAAATAAGCAACGGTAGTTGATATGGCCATATTCCTTCAAAATCTGGGACAGCAAAGAAATGACTGATCACCAAAATTGGTTAAAAAGGTGATGATAATATTAAATTTGCTCACACTCTAAAAGTCTGATGATCATAAAGCAAACCGGGCAGAGCATTAGCTAGTGGCTAGCGAGCAATGTACGACACAAAGTTAATTAAATCATATTGGGCCCCATTTATTGGCCTAAAACCTTTGTCTAACGTTTCACCCATTTCAAAGTCAGGGGAGATTTAAACCAAACAGTACGCCTCCGTGTGTGATATTCCATCAACTCAAACGACTTGAAGCTTACAGGTTAAAGTTAGAGCTACCTAGCTAACAAGCTAACGTCACCTTTGCTAAGGCTTAGCATAACGTTATTTACCTAATGTTAACAAGTAATTATTCAAAAGCCACAGTGCAGTTATTATTCATAAGCGTGATACGTTTTGTTTGTGATTAGCTAGCAACACGTCTAACAAAACAAGAACCGCTGAAAAAGGTCAACGTAGCGACGAAATCGATCGGCAACGTTTGCTGCGGAGATGTTAACCCCTGACCAGCTAACACTGAGCTACCGGTATCGTTAGCAAACGATCTTCCTTTGAAATACTAACTCACCAAACGTTTAAAAAAAGTCAGCCAAGTCCCAATCAAGTCATGCGTGTCATCAGCGATGAACACTTGCAATGTACCTAAACAAAAATCAAACCGTTTTGACCATTTGTGCCACAGCTGTCAAACCAGATCTCACAGATTCACCATCCTATCCTGACCTGACTCTTGACTAATTTAGGTCGGGGCTGCGCAGGCCGCATTAGAAACCCGCACTCCCCTACTTCTGCGCCGGCCCCGCTCCAGTTAAAATGAATCTGTAAACACCACTCGGTGACCAACGACAATGAGATGAATGTGTACAAAATACCTGGAAACACTAACGTGACTTTTTTTTTTTTTTTTTTTAAGGCTCGGAGTTCCTGGTTCTGCAGCTGGACAGTCGTGGCACACGCTAGCTAGCAAGCTAGCTAGCTAGCTACCATTAGTTGAGCAGCGAGCAGAAACGCACAACTCGCTGAATCATTGTCGGACTAGTCTAACGTGACACTGCGAGTTTTGTTTTCAGTTTGCAGTAGGGAAAATTGGCTACCGAGTCAACAAAGAAGTGTGTTCGTCCGTCCGGAGAATTATTGTATCCGCGCCTGTTTCCATAGCACATAGGCACTAGCTCTTGGCACAGTCATCATGACTCTGGGTAGTGTGCAAAAAGTGAATAACGCTATGGCTGGGAGTGAGTAGCCACTGTTGTCTGTATCGATGCAGTGCGTATTTATATGGGGCAATGGCCCTCTGTGGGATGCACCACCATAATATTTTATGTGATTCTTAACATACCAAGCCTACACAGTCCTTCCAAATTATGTTGATTACAATGTATCAGGTAAGCCCCGACATAAACCTATTAAGTTAAATGTGCATCAAAACAATGTGCTAGCCACTGCGAACAGTTAAACAAAAACACTTGTTAGGGAAACACAAACACAATGTATCAACACAGTTCCAGGTATTTGATCTACCGATACTTAAAAATCCCGTTATAAAAGCATATTTACTGAAACTGGACATATGGCTAAACCAGCCAAAATGAAGCTAGGAGAGTACTAGGAGCATACATTTTTAAGTAAGCAAGCACCTTAAGAGCTAACACACAGAGACAACAACAACTTACTGCCCTTGCTCAGTTACCTAGTGCTACATTATGGGTCAAACTAGATGATTTAGGTGGGATT
The DNA here is from genome assembly GCA_015106735.1 of Paratilapia polleni. Lineage (NCBI taxonomy): Eukaryota > Metazoa > Chordata > Actinopteri > Cichliformes > Cichlidae > Paratilapia > Paratilapia polleni. The sequence continues at coordinate 34,849 of VUQI01028526.1, read as the reverse complement.
TTATAAAATTTGCCTAATTCATTGAAACTCAGTTTCACTTAAATAGATGTATTGTTTCCTTTTCACAATATTTAATTTTTTTTTACCAATTAATTTACATTACTCATGTATCATTTACTGGTACGCAAATTCAAAATGTACAAAAAATGAGTGGATACTCAATGAAACCCTTCACAAATCCCTCTATTATCATAAATGATATCCATGTTTTAAGACATTTTACTGCAATATCAGCTGATATTTTATTGACACTGTATCTTGGTGATTATTTAAAATGGCATTTACTCACAGATCTTTATAATAACAGGTACAACTGCCAATATTGTTTAGGTTTCAGATATAAAACAAAAACTTTCAAAAAGGTCATACACACCCTGTAAGGGGTGATGGATTTTACTTAAAGTAATATTTAGGTACTATGAGCAGCAAAATCAGTGTCACTGAGCCTAGCTGTTCCAAGATGAAAAATGGAAATCACAGTAAATCTCACCAAAACCATCTGGTTGGATGGATAAAACCCACAGGGAATAGGAAAATAAAGTCATGTTGTTGAGGATCAAATGTTATTTTGTTATTAAGGAATGTCAATAACTTCAGCTAGTTTGAGTTGCAGAAAAAATGTTTCAAATATACCCAATTATTTTGCTGTCAGAAATACTTTGCTCTTCTTCTTATTGAAAATTGATGGCAAATACCTAGGAATGTACCAAAACTCTGGGCCAATAGCTGTAGGGGGTGTTTTGTTTTTGATACCGACTCCAGTTTTTGTCCCATGGAAACAAAGAAGTCATTATAAAAAAAATAGTGAGTTGTTTTAATGTCAAACTACCACAGCATTTAGCCTGTGCAAACCTGCCCAACATAACAGCTAAACATCAGCCACTGTCATCTCTGAATGCCATCTTATTTGTGAACTGCCATCAGCCTATTGGCAATGTGAAAACTTACTGATACTGGTATTCAGCCCTTAAATTGGTTTATCCCTACAGATAGCTATATTCATTATGTATTAAAGTGTATTGCCAGATTGGTTCAGTCAATGTAGAGAAAAAGAAAAGCAAAAAGACAGCATTACTCACCAGAATCTGCTGTGGTTCAATGGCTCCACCTTTCTCATCGTTAGTTACTATGCAGTTTCTTTACACAATCTGAAAACATATGACAAACAGTGAAATCAGTTTTGAAATAACCAAAAAGAAATGGAACAGCTTGTTCACTTATAACGCTATCTCCATTCTATATCCCATACTTAAAGCTGGTGACAAGGGTAAGTAATAATGGCAACAGTCCAACTGTAAACCTAACCACATAAAGAAATACAGTGATTAGGCCCAGGGTTTTCCCTGCTTTCCACCAAACAAAAATCACCAGGACTGTGATTTATAAAAAGTTTTTTGGAAGTGGGGTTTAACTCAGTCACTTAAAATACACCTTCGTTTATTAAAAATAACAGGAAAACTGCTTAGACTTCTGTTAATTATGGTAATACAGACCCTTTGCCTAATTGTTTATGGACAGTTAGGCAAAGGGTGACAAATTTGGTGCTTTGTAAAATTACATATCGTTAATCACTTAACTTATTTATGATGTTTAAATTAAAATCTGAAAGACTTGGTAGCCAATGGTAGACTTTATCTACCATTATTACTTTCAATTCCCACCTCAAATCCTCCTCTCACTTTCTAGCTTCGGGGTCTGAATGGTTTCCTTTTATATGCGTGAGAATGTATAGACCTCTGCTGTTTTGCACATGGCAATGACATTTTACTTTTAAACACTTAAAAACAAACTAACTTCTTTGACATCTTGTTACTAATTAGAGAACATGCATGTTTACAGTGCAAGTTCTCTTTCAATTCTCTTTTACAGGCATAGACTTGTAACATCCTTCCTGATCAAAACTAAGCTTTTTAAGTTCAACTCATTTGCCTACCATTGTGGTGCATGCCTTGTTTAGGTCAACCAAATAGACTTATTTATTAAAAACCCATAAGCGAACATAGTGCTCTGTCTTGAACAATGTGTATTTAGACAATCACTATCATTACATTATATGGTATTTTAGTTAATATCACAACCTCTATATGACTGCACATAATTACAGTAGGTGCTCCGAATTTAAAGTACTTAAGAGTACATTAAAATATTTGCAGAAACATTTGTCACATCTCCATTTTTAAGCCGTTTCATACTTTCTGCTGCAACTTTAATGAGCCACTTAAGGATTGGCTAAGTTAATCAACTTGGCTATAGTTTTATTTAATATTAAAGAATACAAAAACCTATGTAGCACTCTATACAGGAAGCCCATTTCTCCGTCATACCATCACAATTGTCAGTGACTGAGAGGATGACAGGTAACAAAGATAAACTTGATAAATTTACATTTCAATACTTAGGGCAGTTTTCACCAGCAGGCATCACCGCTTGCTTTCAATATGTGAATATCCAAATATAAGCAGAGCGTAATCTTTTTTTTTTTTTTTTTTTTTTTTCTAATGATGCTGAT